>NJDC01008270.1:0-11416 GCA_002245475.1 Calephelis virginiensis | reverse complement strand
ATCTGGTCACACTGATCACAGTGTAATAAAGACCATGCTACGGGGTTGTACCTTTGAGTAGTCTACTCCATGTTACTAATAAGACAGATAGTGTAATTAAATTAAAACATTACTTACCATATTTTGTATAGGTATTATTTGATTACATAATAAAAACTCCTCTTGGCGGGTGAAAAATACATTTCTAAAAGACACGTTGGTGTTAAACGTTACAATCTTAGCATCGAAATTTAGTTATTAGTACAAGTAGATCTCCTGTGTGGTCTAGCGGTCCGGGTGTTGGACTTGACTGCATGAGGTCCCGGGTTCGAATCCCGGGTCGGCCAACAAAAAGAAAATTGGATTTTCCCAATTTTCTAATTAAAAAAATGTTGGTTGGGATTGGATATGTGCCCGGTTGGCGATAGGCTTGCCACCTATCACATTGTGGGACTTAGTGTCTTCGGCTAGTCGTGGGTGCCTTGGTTGTACCTCTGCCTACCACTTCGGGGATATGGGCGTGAGGATACTTTAGTACAAGTAGGTGGTAATTATTAAATACTTGTACCTACTATTATAATCATTTCATATGGCCAATATCCAGATTGGCTCGTTCGAATATAAGATAAAGGATTATAAAACGTGTTTAACTTATTTAATGAATATAATGAAATAGATTTTTTTAAAGAAATTACGCGCGAGTGGAGCAGCAGTTGTTGGCTAGTATATAATAAAGAAATGCACTTTCGGAAGACTTTGTACATATGTATACGTGTGTAAACCTAGTCTCTGTACGAATCTATGCTCTAAGGTTTTACCAAATAAAATTTCATCTCACGAGCAGTTGAAAGTTTCGGCCAACTTTTCGAATCCCAATAAAATGAAACATCTGTTGTGTGAACTCCACTGACTTAAGTTCAACTTTAACTTGAAGGCATAAAAATGATCTTCTAAATTGAGAGAAAGTTCAGGGCACTTTGCGAATGAAAATAGAGGGGTTGTATGAGACGGAAAATTAAATCTAAGGGTTATGGATAGTTTGCATATTGTCAAACCTGTCTTGCTTCCTTCACATTCATTACCCTTTTCATACAAATATGCCGGTTTCGAAAACTCTTGACACCACCCTCGGATAATATCCGATTGATCTGATCGTGAAATGTCAGCCTTGGTCTCCCCGGGTACCTGCATCCATCCACATTCGCATTGTATATCTGCTTTGTCAATCTTTCATCTGTCATTCTTTCCACATAACCGAACCAGCGGAGCATGCCCTTTCGCTATTTAATAACAACACTTTCTTTCAATCCCACTCTTTCTCAGATCTCACTGTTACGAATACGGTCAGCGAGCGTTACACCACAGATTTTCCGTAGTGCTCTCATTTCGACCGCATTTATCCTATTTTCATGCTCTTTCTGACATACCCAACTCTCACTCCCTTACAATAACGTTGGAATAAGCATTGAATCGTGAGGTCTGGCACTCGATACTCTCTGCCTGCCCGTAAGGGACCTGGCGTGAAGATATGTATGTCTGCATATTGTCTTGTGCTCTTATAATATAAGAAGAATGTGTTAGAATTTTGTGTGTGTTCTACCGTCTGTAAAATGAGGAGTATTTAGGAAAACGTTTCAACTCAGAAGAGCCTTGTTCTCGTTCGCTGATCTCTCATAGAGGAAAAACATAATGCTCACATTGGCGTTCGACTGTCGCAACACACGTCGCAGAGAGTCTTTGATGGTTAGACATCTACGACTAGGTATTTCCTTTGCACGTAGGTACGTTTTTTAGGCTTAGTAGGCGTTTGTCCCGCCGAGTTTCGCTCGATTCGGGTGAAACGACCACGTCCATTGTTCTTAATATGTTTGAGTGGCGTTTGCCCCGCAACTTTTTTTAAGCAATGTTTGTACAGTCAGAATGCAAAATTTTAGGTAGAGTGATATAATTTAAGTAAAAGCAAGGTACTGTAGGAAAAATACAAACACATTGACAAAATTCAACGATTATTTTGTAGATACTTGGCTCGTAGAATCATCATTTCTTCAATACATGGTTTTTTATAAGTAAAAGAATCGAATTTTTTTTTTTAAGAATTGAACATGGTTTAATCTTTGCATGGAACTGTCAATCACAAAGTCCAAATGTAGCCGCGTAACGTGGCATAGTTTTTAAATTTGTTACAAGAAAAACCAAATTATTTAGAAATATTAAATATGCAAGTGCAAAGACACAAAGAGACCTATCATCTTCATACAAAAACTTCTAAAAATATACAAAATGACGAAATATTATATATACATATTATTTCCACTATTTTAGACTACGAAAATCAAACAATTTCATTTGGACACTGAATCTAGAGCTGTTAGTATTTTAAACGTTTTCGTAACTAAAGTTAAAGATATAAGACTGATTATTGTCGTTAAGACGTAAAATAATTATTGTGGGTAGTTAGTTATATCTTAAATTATTATGAAAACTGTTAAATTGTTAAAGACTGATTGCTGTAATTAAGAATTATAATAATTATTGGGATTAGTTATGCTTTAAATCGATATATGAGACCGTTTGTTATGATTAATAATGTTTATTATTCTATTTTCGGTTGACGTTTCCTACAGTACCTTGCTTTTACTTAAATTATATCACTCTACCTAAAATGTTGCATTCTGACTGTACAAACATTGCTTAAAAAAAGTTGCGGGGCAAACGACACTCAAAAATATTAAGAACAATGGACGTGGTCGTTTCACCCGAATCGGGCAAAACTCGGCGGGGCAAACGCCTACTAAGCCGTTTTTAATGTGAATAGTCAAAGTTTAGAACTGGCGGTTTTCAAACTACCATTTCTAAAATTTTACTATTTCAAACTGTATTTCCAAGAAGTTTCGAAATAGAAAAAAATTAAGGAAAGTCAATAAACCTTTCCCTGGCCGGCACTGCATTGGAAACTAATTCACCTTTTGCAAATGCCAACGGGTAGCGGTGACTTATTTCTATCTAAGTATGTAGTATTTATGTACTTGCCGCTTATAGACATAAGACGCTTGTAAATATATAGCGGAGATGCTAAATTTACAGCTTTCCTGTCACACCGAAAATGAAGATGGCAAACACCAAGTTTATGGTGGTAGGAATAGACAAGTAACTCTGTATCCTCCTCATAGCAAATTGATGCAGGACTTTACCACGTCGTAATCTCCTTACGAAATTAAATATATACTTGTTATCGTCGGCACTTGGTGGAATTCCATTGTATACACACTTTTTGTACTAAGCTTTTTTGACTAGCCAAATAAGTACTGAAAGTTAAATTAAAACAGTATTTTTATCTTTAGTTTTAAAGCCCTGATGATGCTGTAAAAAGTGAAACCGGTTGGCTGTAGAGTAACGAAAAGTATTAAATAAAGTGTATAGTGGATAAGTAGGTACAAGCGTTTACTACAAAAAAATGTGTATTTTTCCCCGTGTTGGTCCGGGCTCCTTTGCAGAATAGACCATCTGCCTTTCTTGCCAGGCAGCTCGTAAAAGGCGAACATAGACTTATCATCACTAACACCTTGACATCTGACTAGGTGGTAGATTTTCACAGCGACTCGCCCGGATTGGTACGACTGCCTTACCTATTCCTGCCGCCATAACGTCATGACGTGTTCCGGTTCGGAGGGTAAGGTAGCCGGTAAACTTAATTTTGCTCGAGGCCTAACATGCTGACCTCAGGTTGGCAATGCACCATTACCGTCTTTGGTGTCTCTAGGTGGCGTGAATTTCTTACCATCAGGAATTCCGTCTGCTTGTTTGCCTTCCTATAACATAAAAAAATATAATTATTCAAAGGCATTCTTATTTTACCTGATATAAATTTATAATCATTATAATGTAACGATCAGTATTTAATAATAAGCATTCGCATTGATTTATAGGAACTTTTGTAGTTAAATACCAGGTTCTGGATTTTTTTTATTAAAAGACCCTCAGATCTGGCTTTTATGAGTCAGTAATAGAAACGACTGTTTAGTTTTTGTTCGATCATTTTTTGTTCGAACCCAAAACAGGTACTTCTAAGAATTTATGTGCATCTTCTTGGTAGCTTCTTGGGCACAAAATTTTTGAGTCGCTATTTAAAAAAAAAAGAGTGTAAAAAATGTGGATAGCGAAATGTGGGCGAGGCGAGCTCCTAATGTCAGTATTGCTGTCTGTCGTATGCGAAGTAGTATTTTCAGCAGCGTCAATAAGGTTTATACAATCCATGGCATCTCCATCTTCAGTACACCTGTTTGCATGACGTATCATGTCCCTTTGGTGGTGGCGCGATCAAACAAACTTACCTTCAAATATGTAAGAAACTATTTTATCTAGTGTTCAAATCATCCCACTGGATAAATGGATCGATGCCGTTTTCCCTTAACTACTTAGTTTAGAGGCAAAAGGAAGTAATAATATTTTTTTCGTAATCTATTCACTATAGTTGTCCAATCGCATTTACCTGCTTACATACACAGTATCGTCTAACGTCCAATATTAATAATCAATCCTAATCTAAAACTTGCTGTCCAAGATTGATATTTTGATCCATTTTTATGTTATCGCTTGCCAATAACATATCTATATACAGGATAAACATGGCAATTAGGTATGGGCTAGGCCGCCGGATACGCAGCTATCTAGATTGCTTGAAATCCATTAGATTGAGATACATTATTAACATTGGCCGTAAATCATTCAAACTATTTTAGTATTAAATTATAAAATGATTATATTTGTATTAACACATTCAAGATTTGAAGCGGACAAAATCAATACTTACGATAAGTGCCCCAAAAAATCTTAGATTTTTTGATTACTTATTATAACGATTGTGTTGTCAAATAAAACATGAGAAAAAAATTAATCTTTTAGTCTTTTAATAATTTTCGGACTTTTTGTTCTTATTTCTAGAGATAATTGTTAACGAACAAACGCTCTGTTGTAACTTTATATGTGTACATTAGTTACTGAACCAGCGGAACAGTTGATGGATCATAAATTACTGAAATTCCCTTTTATTTTAACTGCAACATTGTTAGCAAAGGGAATGCAGCTCCCTGTCCCCAGCGCTATAAACTCGATCCTAAGCCCTGTTTTAATAACTAACAATACTTTTTCAACATGCACGTGATTATTCTTTGGGAAGTCATCAAACACGTGGTCGCTTTGTCGTGGCGAGTGCAGTTCTGACCCTAATGCTACTGTGTTCAAAATAAGCTTTCATGATTTACAAGAAAACGTGTGCACACACCAGCGTAATATTTCCGTTAACAAGCGTATTAATAAAAACATTAATTACGATTTCACCAAACATGTCAATAGTAACATACGATATCTATTTCTTGATTCATGAAATTTTACACTTTTAAAGTCATATTACGAGTTTTTTAATTTGTTGGGCAAATTTCAGTATTATATATAAGTTTTAAAAAATATTCTCAACAATGGAATCTTACAACCGCGTCCGTCATGTTTCATAACGTCACAAATATCTAACATGGGGTGTAGATACATAAAAACAAAATGTCAATCATACAAATCTTTTAAGTGAATTGAAAACATGAGGTGATAAATATGGAGGATCTCAATGGAATTAATAATTTTCAGTATCGGTTTCTTATGCGCTTACTTTTACCTTCTAAGTTAAAGGTTGTAAGGTGCAGAAAACTAGAGTTATAACTATTAGCTACCAAGTCGTTGTCGTATTTAACATTCGCTTTTTCAGCTTTTTCGGCTATCATAAAGTCATTACTCTTACTTTGAAATTTTCGTGCTCTCAAATCTCAAATCGTGCGTTACGTTGAAGTGCGTCAACGTCAATTATTAAAATCTCAATAGCAAAAATAACTTTTCAATAAAACGTTAATTCAATACATAATATAACTGTACAAGTATTTCGTTCCTTTACATAAGTCGCTTTTTCGTTTTATTACGGGAACGTGACGATGAAATTAATAAACCCATATTTTGGCAGTACCGAGTAGTTTTTTTAAATCTAAATATCTATCCAGTAATTTATCTTACGAAACATATTCATACGTCAATCAGATTGAAATCCAAATTTTATGTTCAACACTATAAAAGCTTTTAGAGACTGGTATACGAATACCTTAAAGTTTATTTCTTTTATCCCAGTCCATACAAAGCGACGTGGTACCCTTTGAGAGTATTATTATAGTAAGAAAGGCGTTTATTGAAAGGGTCATTACATTTCTAAAACATCTCTAAAACCAGATGCAACTTTTATTATTCGAACAGGGAATTTTAAAATATTACAAAGAGTACTGTGAATGATATTAGAAGGAAAGAGAAAGACTAGCTTCACTGACTAACGAAAAAATGTTTATGATATTTGGGAAATGGCGACTAAAATCGTCACATTATTATTTAACGGTTAATTGGTATGCATAGCTTCACCCGCATTTTAAAGTTTTCGCCCTTTCGCTGGAATCACTTAAGCTGTCAGGAAAAAAGTAGGAAGTATATGTTAACCGTCATTTGCAGAGTCATTTGCAGCAACAACCATACTGAGGGCTTAATTTCACATCGTTTTTATTAAATTACTAACTCTCGGGTTGGAAAACTGCCACACTCGCAGATGAACCGGCGAAACAAAAACAACGAGCTTGTCTCAGTAGTCGCGTAGGACTAGCTGAGTTGAGAAAAATGTTTCTATTGGGTAATTTAGTAAACAAAGTATTAAAGATTGATACAAGACCATAAAGAGTCAACCAAACATACCACATACAAACCAAATGCATCAAAATGTTTACATGAAATCACCAGGCATCCTGTACCCTTACCTTTGACAGCTGATGCGTTATCTTAAACAACAACATCGTTAAACAAATATAACCCTTAATGCAAAGAGATATGTGGCTGAATCCTATGAGAGCAGTTTCCCTATTAGCCGTAAATTCATGTTTATTTTTTCGTACGGCTTTCCATGTGTGGGTATCCCCAGAGAAGGGGTCATTTTACAAATAGTAGAATAGACTAAGAGCGAGCGAACTGTGAGACCAACTTTTTGGCATATTTTTATGCTTAAAATGTAGTCCTCTTCATGTTATTGATGTCAATCGGTTTAATTACATTAATAACAACAAAATGGTACAAATTTGCCAGTAAACGTAATTAATTGATAGCAACCGCAGTATTGATACGTCTGTGCTATGAATGTCCACCTTCAGGTACAAAACAAATGGGTACATTAATTAATTTACGTTTCTGTCAATTTTATATAAGTCCAACTAAATATATTCATTTTAACGGCATCACCCTAACATTAATCGCAGTTTGTCTTTGTTGCTTTTTATTACATTTACATTGATAAAATTGAATTAATTTTGAACGTAAAACCATGTCGACAGCTCTGGGGCTAGAATGGATGCTCAGTTGAACAGAGTTATTGTTTTGATCCGTCCGCCTGTATCTTCAATCCATCTTCATTCTTTACGCACGATGTCTTTCTATTCAATTATAATAAGAGACGGAATCTGGGGAATTATGTTGGTGCCGCCTTTTACGTTATTGTGTTCGGTATTTACGCATTCACATTTGTGTTCGTCACTGGTTGTTGACCGCGGCGTTGTCCACGTATTAAATCTCTAACTACGGTAACCTAGTATAAAACTATAGTCATATCGCTTCAGGCGTAAAAGCACACATAAATCACAAACATGGATTCAAATATCGAAATATGTAATATTCACAAACGTTCGCATTTATAACGTCAAAAAATTAGCAATCCGTAATTACTTTGTATTGAAGCACCAAAAAAATGTTGGATACACAGAACTATCTAGTTTAATTTCCTTTGCCGTCGCCCCTGGATTGTTCAGTATGTAAAAGTTATTTAGTTCCAGTATCTATCACTTATACTGGAAACTAGCTGAGACAATTTTTGAACTTGAATTACGAGTCATTGTGGCTTAAGTTGTTGGATTTTCTACATAGAACTTGACACCCATATATCTACCCAGATTTGTATTTTTGTCGGTGAAGTCTCAATATTGAACTTGGCTGTCACTTCGTATGTGCTGAATGGTAGTGCCTCATTCGTCTTTAGTTTTGATATGAAACTTAGACTAAGGGTAATAACAGCAAACTGTTTGATAATTAATTGACAACGTGTCTTAAACTTGGAGTTACAAAGTTACTGCGATCTTAAAAGGTTTAAGGAAGTAAATGAATCTTTGTTTATTGTTTCGTTTTGTTCTAGGTCCTCGGTCACTGGTCAGTCACGCATCATTGTCATCTGTATTAACAGGCTTCATCTGTTTCAAATCAGAAAGTTTTTTTTATATTTCATGGTATAGAAAATAGCTAGTTGAAAATTTTCACCCCTGTATCCTGGAAGAGGCAAAGATACAACCAGGGAACTCTCTATGCACACATCCCCGTGTACCTCCATTCCTCCATGTTGGTCTACAACCTCGTTGTAGAATAGACTATCTGCATTCCTTCCAGCTCGCTCGTTAGAGGCGAGCTTAAGTTACAGGTAGTAGAGTGCTGGATAGCTGCTGGATAGTGATCCACCACCTAAACTGTCCCTGCCGCCGTAACGGCACTGTCGTGTTCCAGTCCAGAGGGTAGGGTAGTCGATAGAAATTAATTAACATTTCGGCCAGAGGTGATACGTCTTAAATATATATATATATTGTCTTTAGACTACCGTTTTCTCTTACCACCAGGAGAACAGTGTACTTATTTGCTGTGTAAGGCCATAAAACACACACACACACACACACACACACAAGATATACTTACTTGCATTTAAAATTTAATGACATACCTACCCTTTTCATGACTGCTAGGTACTTCTCTGATCATAATATAAAACCAACTTGTATACAAAGAAATGTATGAATAAATACTAGTAATCATAAGTAAAATGTCTATAACCGATTAGCAATATGTCACTTGTTAATAACTATAGAAATATTCTTTTTCCAAGACTCAAATATCCCTCACGAGACCAACATCAGCCATTACTTGGAAGTCGACAAAAAACAATACACACACTCATATAACACGCTTACACGTGTAGTACACGGTTTGTGTATGTGTGTGTCCGTCAGGTAATATCAGCTGTTTCCATCCCATATGACTTCAAGGACGCCTTGTGGGACCATTTTTTATATAGCTATCGTAAAGTCGTGAACGTTGTGGACTGGCTTTTGAAATTCGTAATGTTCTTTTTTTATTGTATTCATTAGAAAATAAACGAGAATACAGATCTAGTCGTAAGAATTATACTGTATGTGGACAGAAAATGCTGCAATAAGTAATGCGTTGCCAACCAAATTTTGAAATAGTTAATAGGGATGTTTATTTACACAAAGTCATGATAATATTATAAAAGTACGTATTGGTAGATTAGTTTACACATACGTTAAAAGTTATGTTAAATAAGTTTTTTAAAAAAATAATTATATACCTAATATACATTTCAACATTCGTCGTCTATTGCAGTCCTTTGGAGATTGCTTTTTACTATTGACCTGAAACTGTACTCGATATTTTACTATACGTCTTATGCATATACAGTTTTACCATAATCAGTGAAACAGTTTAAGAAAGCGTGTAACATCATACAGATTTTCGCATTTATGATATTTGTATGATTTAAGTAGGTTTTGAAGTCCATTAGTGTGTAATATTAAATAAAAATAACATAGGATTCTTTGAGTGATTAAAACAACATAACATGAACTAAAGATATTCGGGTGACAAATTGACTATTTATCATATTGGTATCAAGCAAAAACTGCGTAACCGATTTTCATGAAATTTGGTACATACATAGAGGGTAACTTAAATTAACATATAAGATAGTTGTTATTTCGAAAAAATGATCCTGTAGGAAGGACCATTGACCTCAGGGACAACACCGGGGAAAACAGATAGTTACATTACATTAAACAAAAATCATATTAAATTTACTTTTGGTAACACATATACGAATGTTCTTACGTATACGTAAATAATTATACGATAATCCTGCTGTCGTAACGTCAATGCTCGCTATTTCGTGTTCCGGTATGAGGAGTACAGAAATTCTTAGACGTATCCATTGAGCTTTCACTGAAAATATGTATCAGATTTATTCACCGATTCACATACTTATTCAGGGTTTGAGTTCTATGTGTAGAATTAACTGTCAGAATTCCTGCCATTCATTTGTAGGAATGGTGATTGCCAACGAAAATAGATGTGTGAAGATATCAGTCGCCATACAGTATTCTTATATAACATTATACAAGAGATATCCGCTGCCTCTTGCCACCAAGTTCTACACAGAACTTTAATAGGTATCTGGTATTGTTAATTGACTTTAAAAATTACAGTTCAGTACAGTGTTATATGTATATCTTTGGGCGCATTCTAGTCCAATATATTTCCTTAGCAAATATAATCGGCAACAACAACAACAAAAGTATAAAACTCCATTAAACTGAGAGTATTGTTTAGTTTGAGTACCTGTAATACTATTGAATGAGAAAATCATTAATTGTTTTATATTTTCAGTCCTTTTTTGACTGGCTCACTCGCCATGTGACTTTTTGGTTACTAACATTAAGCAATCTCTAAATTGGTAAAGTCATTCGGTGATCAATTTGAAATAGATTTTGCGGTTTTGGTATGTTTCTTAGAAAAGCTATGATTGGTTTCGCTCCTAATTTTATAAAAAAGTAACTTTAAAATTTTTTGTTCAAGTATTTTTGTGTGGATTAACTTATTTACAGTAGCACAATTTAAATTATGCACTTCGGCTATATTCGTCAAGCTTCGGAAATCCGAATGTATTTTAAAGATATCTATATATAGAGTTGTTTTTACATAATTAATCATTTCGCTTAGATTTAGATTAGGTCAGCCAATTTAAACATAAAAGTATAAAGCCGTAAAAGCGCATAATTTATAACAAACAAATAATATAATATGTCTATGGAAGAGACGGATGAAGTTATTGTAGCTAAACTTTCCTAAAATACGAGTATACCTACGTCAACGTTACAAAAGGTACCCTTTTAATGTCGCCTCTGTGGTCTAGCGGTCCGGGTGTTGGACTTGACTGCATGAGGTCCCGGGTTCGAATCCCGGGTCGGCCAACAAAAAGAAAATTGGATTTTTCCAATTTCCTAATATAAAATGTTGGTCGGGATTGGAAATGTGCCCGGTTGGCGATAGGCTTGCCACCTATCACATTGTGGGACTTAGTGTCTTCGGCGAGTTGTACCTCTGCCTACCTATTCGGGGATATGGGTGTGAAGATACACTTTTAACGTCCACGTTCAATATAGTTACATTTTGTAAATTTGTGTGCAACCAGTTGAAAGATAAAAATCATTTATTTAATATAAATCTGTTTGATAATTTACAGGAAGACGTCTAAGCAAATCGT
>NJDC01008269.1:18358-31663 GCA_002245475.1 Calephelis virginiensis | reverse complement strand
AATAATAAAGTGTTTATTAATCCAAGGGTCTAATATACAAAAAAATGTAGTTAATACTATTTCTGTTATCCAGGCTTAAGGCAAATCCAAAGTCAAATATTACAAATCGTTCTTTTTTTGTCTTATAGCTAATGTGATCGATTTTATTTTTTGCTATTTATTACATTGGTTTATGAAAGCCTTTGGTCAGGGTTTCCGAAAATTTATTTTTATTTTACTATTAGTAATAAGATGACTGATATATAAAATTATTAGTACAATACATACTTTTCATCGTCTGCAATAGGTGGATTTTTAACAACTTAACCCACACTGACAATCTAAGGTCAACGTTAAAAACAAAACATTAATAATCTTTTTTATTTTATTACTATTATAAATTTATCTTTAGATTCAATAACCAAATTATATTGTGAAAAGCAAAACCAGCTGGCATGTTTAAAAAGCGGTTTGAGGAAAAATACAAGCGCTACTTAAAAAGCTAGTGATTGAAACTCAATAAATTTATAGATTAAAAAAAATTGTTTGTAAGCGTCAGTCATATTAGGTATACTTTTCAAAAAATTTTAGAAGGTAAAGTCTAAGAGTTTGGTAAATAAACAAAACAAACTTTACGTCTAAGGCTTAGAGTTAAATTAATAAGTTTAATTGGTTAATAATCGTGTTGGTTAAAACTCTTTAACTTTTATTTCAGTGTTCTATTTATTCAAACTCTTGCTAAGGCAAAGGTTTTTCACTATTCAGCCTAACATATCGAGTTTTCATCTATTTTGTACTGTCAGAACACAGATACATTATTTTGACTAAACAACTGACATTAGTTATTGTAGTAATAATCCTAATAAAGTTAGTGAATGGTCCGTAAGTTACGCATGCGTACTGGATCGTGTTCGCGCCAAATGCCTGAACTTATAGTCCACAGATAATTTTCCGTCCGCACGTTCACTTAGCGTCGTAAAACTATTTGGCTGTTGGCATTTGTTGTTAGCGTTCGAGCCGCAACGAGCGTGTGTATTTTGTGATTTTTCTTGAAATCAGTGTTTTGAAACTATGTCGAAGTTAGCGCTTGCAGTGCCGATTCTTTTGGTTGCTTTATTTATTAAAAACGGTAAGTCATTTTTTGAAACTCTATCCTATAACTTGGAATTTGAAAACGTACACTTTTTTAACAAAATAAAATTGAACATATTTTAATTTATTATGATAATCGTATGTATTTCGCAAAAATCGTTAATGTCTATCTAAAAATTAATAAATAGGCATGTACCATTTTTTTAACACTTTGTAAGACATGCGTCGCTTTCGAAATGTTTGACATTTAAAATAGTTTACAAACATTACCCAATAAGTACAGTTAGCTGCGTAAATCTTCAAAAGTTTGAGGGAAATACTCACTCATTATTTATGGCACATTTGTGTTGGTTGCATAATCCATACAGATTGTAATGGTGAAATTTCGTCACGCATATAGAATATAATAAGTATTGAGGCCGATTGTATGTATTGACTTAAAAATATATGAGGCCGTTACGCAAACATTATGGAGTGTGCGTGGCGAAGGTACCTATTAATAAAACCTGCTAAACCAGTTTAGAAACCTGCGAATCTTTAAGCGTTGTATATATAGAGAAATATACTATGGCCCCTCGCAAACTAGTATGTTTTTGTAGACTCTATTGTCTTTTTGTAAAACAAACAAGAACGTATGTTTCATGTTTTCATACAGCCACCTAGACTAAGACGTTATAGTACATTGAACTCGCTAATGCAATTATGAATGCTTATCTTTAGATATTATACTACCTTGTTATAGTTTAAGTTAGTTTTCAGGTGTTTAAATAAACGATCAGAAAAAATGACTGACAAATTACACAAATTCATCTAACCACAAAGAAGCAATTAAGTACTTAGGTAGGTAGGTATATGGCTGTTGTGTGGCTGTTAGTCAACTATACTAATACTGAGTTATACCTAAATAGGTATCTTAATAAATATAATAAACGCCTAAATCCGAAAATACAAACAATGGTGTTCATTACACAAATACCTGTCCTCGTCAGGAATCGAACCCGATCCTCGCGGTTAGTACTTGGGGTTAGGCGTGTACGCTAGCCACTCGCCCGACGATTTATTAATTATTATTATTATATGTTTAAGCTCTTCATGTGCCGAATATTTTTAAGATCGGTTTTGGCGTTACAGCGTAATTAAAAAACATAATCCAAACATTCTAAACATTTTTACAATTATGCTATAAATAAAAATTGAACTCCATTATTATATTTTTAAATGTAGTTAGATGACAAATAAGTTAATGAATCTTATGGTAAATGTATCTCATTAAAGCATTAATACCTATTTTGGGTAAGCAAGTTTGTCGATTACATTACAAACTGAAATTTGTCAGTTGTGTTTAAAAATTCGGTTTAAAATAACCTGGGTATTGTGAAGCCTGATTATTAGCATGACTGATGAATGACTTGAAAATCAGGTAACGCTATTACAATTAACATTTTTTTCTATTAAAAGTTCTTGATTTAATTCCCGATTAAAAACTCTTCTACAAAACACTGTGTTAAATTGATTTACATAAATGTCAAGTAATTTATCTAAATATCTAATAATCAAATATGAATTTTTGATATTTGCGTATCAGGAAATTACGAAACATTTTGAAAGTAGAACGTTCTCGTAGTATTAAAAATACGGAAGTATAAACTGTTTCTCAACTAATAATAAAAAGAATAATAGCTATTTTTTATATAAATCTCCACAAAAACCGGATTCCACTAATTCTTTGATATTAACGGATATATTTTACTTGTAGGCGTGTCTAATGATGATGTCAGCTTATACAAACATCGCCTCACATATGCGCAGTTTTTATACGAATTTTAGGACCATTAAATTGTTTAATTTTTTCAATGAGTAGTTTAGTATTAGATGTTTTGTACCACAGTGGTTTTGATGTGTTTGTGTAGACAGTACATTTTTTTTGGGTAAGCTGGGTTTAGAGGAATAACTTAAATTTTATATTTTTATTGCAATTTTATTTTTTGTCTGTTTTTGTAAGCAATAAGTAGTTATTAAAATGGCACTAAAATTAAAGAATTTCAATAATCCCCTTTCACTCAAACATCTCATTCACGTAAGCCTGCAAAAAAAAATACCACATCGAAATAGGTTCAAAAGTAATGATGCCACAGACTGACACTGGACACATATAGAGATGTCAAATTTATAACACCTCTGATTTTCATTGGGCAATAAAAATACATCTTTCTTTAATAAGTATGATAATTATTCTCGTGTTCTTGTTTGTAAAGCAAAGTCAGGATGTTTTCTTACGCAAGGGAGTAAACAAACATTCAAGTCATCTAGGTATATAATATATTGGCAACGTAACTACCTATATCTACTATCTTTGGTGTTTACAGAAAGTTTATTTTTAAGCATTGAGATATAGATAAGCATTAAGAGAGAGTGTATTTGTTTATTTATATACAAAAAATATCGCAATTACTATTGTATGACTATCTAGATTTTTTTTTCGGAATAGGTAAACTAGACAAACAAGATATACCTATTAAAAATATATAAATTAGCACTTGCGAGCAACCTTATATAATTTAGTTACTCACACTGGTCGGTGAGTAGTTGAGCTTCCCCATTAATCAAAATTTGTGAAGCCTTTTAACATGACTGCAAACTGACCAAATTACAAAAATTAAGCCTGGTTTACACAAGCCCTGTGGATGTTACATGTGCTAAGTAAATTAGTCGTCTTGTCTTAGGGTCACTTTCATTATTATGAGAGCAGTTGTAGTGTTAAGTGAAATAGTCGGCTTGTCGTTTAGAAACAAAGACCGCTTTTCTTACCTTTTGTGACACTAATATTAAGCTCTTATTGGTTTTATTTATAAACATATTTATTAGTATTAAGTATTAATTATTAGGCACGTGTAAACTATATATTAATGTTGCTAATTATGTAGCACAAAATAAACCAAAACTAAATTTGGTACTATCAAAACTAAAACTAATGAATCATATTAGGCTTTTTTATAATATATTTTATACTATTTTTTATGTATAGAGCTAAACAAGTTAATGACGGTTTTGATAGAAAGAAATACGTGTCGCCTCAAGTCACCCACGATGTTATGATATTCATTTTGCATCATGAGACTGAGTTCTTTAGTTACTCGTCTTAACAAGTACACCAACTCCCTTCAAATAGGAACATCATAATGGCAAGTGCTGTTATGATATAATACATAAAACGTACCAATTCGTCAAATTACTCTAGGATATGATCTATTTGTATACACATTACAATCAAGCATAATCATTACATCACATTATACTTAAAGCTAAGAGACTATATCTATTTAGTCTCTAAGCTTTAAGTAACAAGAATTATGTATAAATACTCTATGTTATAATATACTAACGGTTGTCGTCTCTCGGAAACATGTTATGATATGGGAACGAAAAGTAGACTTTCTCAACAGTTTTGTTTTTCTCTGATAACTTTATAAAAATCATACAAATAGAACATACATGCAAAATAAATACTTCGCTTTTTAATTTTATAATAAATTTTAGAATACACACTTTCTGCTTATATCGAGCTTTCCTGATGTAAACCAAGCTTTATTCTGTTATTTTTTCCGACGTCAATGTATTGGCTTGAGCGAAGGGCTTTCACTTTTTAATATGGCATCGCAGTTTGACATACATTAGGTACCTACTACAACACAGTCTATTTAACTTTCTACAAAGTAACGGTGATTTTGATAAATATCTGGTTCTTTTGTTGAGACGCTTTGGTATTTTTAAATTGCGTTGCTACCTAGTAACGCAAATCAATTTTTATTATAACCGACATAAAAGGAGAAGGGTTATTCTTGAGGCTTAATTCATGCATTATTGGAAATTGGAATCGAGTGTGTCATTTTAGGTACTTGAACACAATACTGGCAAATTATTATCATTTAGTTAATAGTAAACAATAAATTATTTTATCTTATTCGTTGAATTTATTTGGAACTAAATGTAAATAAACCGCTAGTACTGTGTTCAAAAGTACCTAAAATGTAATTTTTTGATCAATTTCATCCAAATTCATATCCAAATCATATCCATATCCAAGTCAAGAATAACCCTACAGGTTATGAATTCGTCTGTTTTTATTTGTGTTCTCTCAGAACTTAGAACAAATTTTAGGGATCCCTTGTTTGAAAGCTGGTGCTTTTGACTTGGTTCCATTTAAATTTCAACTTGTTATATATGATGGTTTTCCACTTGTGGTAGTGTTTAGCAACTCTTGCATTTCTACCACCATGACAGTGTCATGTTCCGATTCAGAGGGTAGGGAAGGCGGTAGACTTGCACATTAGAGCTAATACCCTGACGGCGCACCTGTAACGTCTATGGTTAGCCAAGAGCTCAGAAAAGTGGTTGATGCAATTTATTTAGAAACACTTGTACTTTCCACAATATATTTTATTATTTTTTATTTTTATGGTTTTGCCAACCGGTTTCGCTATACAAGCATCATAAGGGCTATATGGCAATTAAGCACCGACGATAAGAAGTATAGAAACTTCCAAAAAGGTGGTGTTTACATTATTTTTGTAAACTGTAGAAAAAGTATGTGACAACCCCATCGCCCGTTAAATCGAATTACTCGAGTATTCCTCTAAAACAGTCAATTAGGCAAAGTTATGAGTCCAGGACCGATAAGTACCTACTTCTGATTTTCTTTATTAGAATTAATGAATTTTTTTTCGAAATTTAATTAATTCATTTTAATAAACTGACAACAAAGTAAATACAATTACAAAAGTATTATCAACTGTATAAGTTTATAGTTTGTAGTATGTACCTAGGTACTACATGACTTATAAGTAGGTTTGGCAAAATGCGGTCATATCGCCAAACAAATGTTAAATATTTTCGGATAGGTAAATTTATGTTAAATTCAAATCCCTGCTTCAGGTTGGCAACATACCATTAACTTTGTCAGTTGTTACAAACATGTATGTATTCCTTTGGACTAACTTTGAAAACAGCTATATGATAAAACAACACACATGTAGTAGAATATATAAATATTTTATAAACTTCAATACTTCCTTATAAAAAGTAGTCGACGTCAAGGTTGCAAATCTGCCTTAGTCATATAATTACTGCATATTACCATTGTCATCACGTCAATAAACAACCATATTAACATATTTTATTATATAAATTGTATATATAGAACTACTACTGATTCTAGAAAACATTAAATGGAAATTAATTTTCTTACATGTCTGTGACAAAAGTCTCCGAAACCGGCGTGTTTCTGTGAAATTAATGAATGTGGAGGAAGCTAGACAGGCCTGCAAGGATTATAGCGCTCTCTCTTCAAAACCGCAAGGGACTTGGTGTGAAGATATGGATGTACATACTAACAACGAAAATCAAATTGTTCACATTTATGACATAACATCAGGCTTCTCTCATTATACACACGGCAAAGAAATTGTAACACATCTACTAAATATTACTGTCCACGTGCTGATCCTGATCTCCTTAGAATAACATGTTACGTGAAATAGACGAGCGTCAGTTTGTTGGTAACTAGCACTGTGACCATGACTATAATTTACAGTTTCACGGTGACTTGACCAATGACCAATTTCATCAGTATTTCCAAATGGATGTGAACTAGGAACCTTTAAAGAAAGAGCGTACTCATTCCTAAAGGGTCGGGGATGCAAATGATACTTCTGAGGTTTCGGTTGACATCGGTGATTACATACCATTAGGTGACCCACTTGCCTGTTTGCCTCCTCTTCTAAATCGCGCACAACTTGCAGTAATATTTCAGATCTAACATTCAGACTTAAGTAACATCGATGACATCGTGCCTCCAGGCACTCTGTCTACTCCTTTAAACAAAAATAACCAGGGAAAAATTATACAAAGAAACAGTAAGACGAATGAATGATAAAAAACACATGTCACATGTATACACCAAAGATTTTTTTGTGCGTCATCTTAAGTACCACCGGATTATATTTGATAGTTAAGTAAAGAAAGTAAGTAAGTATATTCACGCCCATATCCCCGAAGAGGTCAGCAGAGGCACAACCAAGGCACCCACGACTAGCCGAAGACACTAAGTCCCACATTGTGATAGGTGGCAAGCCTAACGCCAACAGGGCACATATCCAATCCCGAACAACATTTTTTTATTAGAAAATTGGAAAAACCAAATTTTCTTAATTTGATAGTTGTTAAGTGATTTATCAACTATCATATATAATTAAGAAGCCTAGATTACTGTACTGAATCCAAATAACTAGAGAAAGGGACTGACATTTCTACACAAAATTAATTACAAACATTTAATTATGTGTCTTTCGTTATTCAAATTAAACCCTTGCGTGACAAATTCTCCTTACAGAGAGGCATAATGTTAGGGGTTAAAGGATGGGAATAATGTTAGGCGATTTAGTTGACTGGAATAAAAACATGGAAGTTTATATTTATTTCCGTGATTTTTTTGGTGACATGTATTTATTTTCCCTCGTGTTGGCCCCGGCTCCTTTGCAGAATAGACCATTTGCCTTCCTGCCAAGTAACTCGTAAAACTGCTATGTTATTGTACATATAAACCTTCCATTTGAATCATTTATCTATTACAAAAATCGCATCAAAATCTGTTGCATATTAAAGATATGTATTTTAATCGCCTCTGTGGTCTAGCGGTCCAGGTGCTAGACTTGACTGCTTGAGGTCCCGGGTACGATTTCCGGGCCGGGCAACAAAAAGAAAATTTGTTTTTTCCAGTTTTCTAAAAAAAACGTTGCTCGGGATTGGATATGTGCCCGGTTGGCGATAGGCTTGCTATCTATGACATTGTGGGACTTAGTGTCTTAGGCTAGTCGTGGGTTCCCTGTTTATACCTCTGCCTATCGTTTAAGGGATATGGGAGTTAAGATAGTTACTTTTACTTTTAATATCGGTTTAAAGATCTCAGCATACATAGATATAGAGATGCACAGACAGCGGTAAGCGACTTTGTTTTTAGTAGTGATAAACATAGACCTTCACAAAGCTTCGCATTAATTACATCAGTGAGACTGCATAAAACTAGAATATCTAACAAGAACACTACATACTGGTTTTAGAACCAAGTTTTAAAACTTAAAGTAATAAAAATTAATGTTAAATCGTTCTTTGTAAATGTTAAATCTGATAATATTTTTCTCACATTAAAATTATAATGCCTTCCTTAAATATGGTAATATTGAAACACAGCAAAATAAAATACAGCAAAAACATCATCCGCCATCTTATGTATTATTAATTCTTATTATCATACAAAAGGTGATTCATTATTAAAATTGTAAATTAACAGAGATGTGAGTGTGACCAAGGTTAGTGGACGTTGCTACAGAGAACATTAATAATATAAAAAAGTATCTTCACGCCCATATCTCCGTAAAGGTAGGCAGAGGCACAACCAGAGTACACACGAATAACCGAAGATACTATATCCCACAATGTGATAGGTGGCAAGCCTATCGCCAACCGGGCATATATCCTATCCCAGGCAACATTTTTTTTTTATTAGAAAATTGGAAACACCCAATTTTCTTTTGTTGCCCGACCCGGGATTCGAACCCGGGACCTCATGCAGTCAAGTCCAACAACTGAACCGCTAGACCACAGAGGATAAATTACACAAATGTGATATAATAACTTGATAATCTATCTCCAGGCAGCTCGCAATAGGCAAGCTTAGGCTTACCGACACTAACACCGTGACATCCTAGGTGGTAGAGTTTCGCAGCGACTTGCTCGAATTGGTACCTATTCCTGCCGCTCTAACGTCTAATGCTTGCCGTTGACGTGATCCAGTTTGAAGGGTAAGGTTACGTTAAACTTACTTTTGCTCGAGGCCTAACATCCCAGCTTCAGGTTGCCCAGAGACACCAAAGGTTGTAATGGTGCGTTACCATTACAACCTTTGGTGTCTCTGGGCGGCGTGAATTTCTTACCATCAGGATATCCGTCTGCTTGCTTGCCTTCCATTATCATAAAAAAAGTTACCAAATTATATTTTTGGTTTTAGTCAACGATATTAAAACATAGAAGTACTTGAACAGATACTGAAATAAAAAAAAATACTGAAATAAATTTAACAACCACTATAGCCATCTTTTTTATAATAAAAATTTCTACCCCTATCAAGAATCGAATCTGAGCTATCCGGTTCAGAGACGTTAGGCTTGTCTGCTATCAAAACTTAATCACCATATTATTCCGTTCCGATGATAGATTATAGAATTATGTAGATACGTCAAAAGCACCCATTACATGGTGTATAATTCTATTCTAATACATAATCTTGGTAATAAGAAATGCCTATCAGTTTAAGGATTTCCTACCCTTTAAACCAGGACTTCCTAACTAGGGGGGCACGCCCCCCTAGCGGGGGCGTAGAGAAATATTAGGGGAGGCGTTGAACGTAATATCCAAGATAATAAAAAAAACTTACAAAAAAGGAAAGAAGGAATATGCACGTGAATCAAATCTCATTAAAAAAGTATCTCATTAGCTAGTACTTTACAAGATTTTATTTATTTGTTTTAGTATTACTTTAAATAAAATGTTGTTTAAAAATTGTTATTATAAAAATGCATGGTAGGTCAGTACAGACATGTTTTTTTTAAAGCTACAGAATGAAACCCGTCTAAAAAAAGAAAATTTCATGAAAATAACAGGAAAAATAAATTACGGGTGTTTAGAAGTGTTTTGAAGGGAAGTGGGAGTAATTGGACTCTGTAGGCTTAAAACGATTCCGCATAAAATCCAATGTGCCAATTATAGTGCAATTGTGATAAATTTCATGAAAACCTGATTTGTTTGTGAGAGAGAAAAATAAAATACCCAAAATGTCTGTTATTTGGATTTTCCTGAAAGTATTTTATGATTCAAATGTTTTCTTTCGTTCTTTATCCTTAATTTATATATTGTATATTTATTCTACCTATTTAAAATACCTAAAAATAAATAATTCAATTAATAAGAAAAATGTGCTTTTCCTATTTTTGTTGAAACTTACTTAAGGGGGCATGGAAATATTATTTTTGGCCCGGGGAGGCTCGGTTGAATAAAGGTTGGGAAAGTCTGCTCTAAACTGAAATGTGGTATAAAGAAAATTGACGTCGTGACAGAGGAAATAGGTTAGGCATAAAAAGTCGGTAAAGTTAAAAATAAATATCACCTAAAAACACGCAGTATGGATGAAGTATATTTAGTGTGGTTTTGACCTTAAAGTTGATTTTAAAAAGCTACACTAAAAGTCAATTTTACGTTTTGATTTTTTTTTAAAAATCAGATACTATAATATACTTTGTATCTTTGTAGAGTCGGTTTTACGTTTAATTGATGTGGAAAAAGGGGTTTGTGTCATTTTAATATCGTTTATATATTTGACTTAGTTTTGAAAAAGCAACACCTGGAGGAAGGTGTTAGGATTACTGTACTGGTTTATTGGCTATCTTACCCTCCGAAACGGAACACGTTAGCGACAAGCATTGACGGTTAGTGACAGGAAAAATTAAGGCGGTGGTACCAATCCGGGCGAGTCTCTGCGAAACTCTACCACATAATAGGATGTCACGGTGCTAGTGACGGTTAGTCTATGCTTGCCTTTTACGAGCTGCTTGGCAGGAAGGCAGATCGTCTATTCTGAGAAGGAGCCTAGACCAATACGCGGGAATATCTGTATGTTTGAGTGTCGCTATTACGTCTGATTAGTTTCAAACATAAAAATATTCACTTCAAAAATGCGGACATAGATTACGAAACCGAGATGAGGCCCCGCTCTGTGTTTTATGTAATTAGTTTATTGGAAATAAAATCACATCCGCTGTCTCAGTTAAATTTACCATAACGCTATTTGTGTGCTCATGGCAACCAGTTTTAGCCCAGCCATGACATATTTTCAATGGCAAAAGTAAACCAGTGAATTTTCTTTAACTTTTTCAAACATCATTGCTTTGACAAAGGATTTTTACATTTCTTTATATGAGCGAGTAGCTAACAAGCACACGGATTTCCTGATGGTCAGAGACAACCTCGCATGTATTGGTACCACCGCCTTACCTGTTCCTGCCGCCATAACGTCGTGACGTGTTCCGATTTGGAGGGTAAGGTAGCCAGTAAACTTACTTTTGCTCTAGGCCTAATAACCCGGTCTCGGGTTGGCAACGCACCGTTACCACCTTTGGTGTCTCTAGGCGGCGATAATTTCTTACCTTCAGGAAATCCGTCTGCTTGTTTGCCTTCTAATATAAAAAAAAATAACAACCGTGACATAGACACCATAGATACTATAGGTGCGTCGCTACCTGCTACCCTTCCCGCCGGACCGGAATATGATACTCATTATCGCGGCAGGAAGAGGTAAGGTGGTGGATCACCACCCAGGCAAGTCGTAGAAAGAACTCTACCACCAGTGGTCTGGTAGGTAATGACCTATTTGACCTTTGTTTGCCTCTTACGAGCTGCCCCGAGAGAAGCATATGATCTATTTAACTTAGCGGACCCAGACCAGCACCATTTTAATTTTGATGGCTGTCTTGTCTTTAGTGACATTTGCAATATTAAAACGAATATAGTATATCAATAATCTGATTTTAATATATATAAATAGTAAAGTAAAAGATTTTAATATATATAAATTACGAGTAACGTTATTTGTCCGCGATGGTCTCCTAAACTACTTAACCGATTCCAATCAAATTTACACACCGTGAGCAGTTTGACCTAACTTGAAAGACAGGATAGCTTACATCTCATTTTATCGCAGGCGAAGCTGCGGGTAACAGCTAGTATAACATAGATCTTTTCGTTGAGCTACCGGGTTAAAAAAAGAAAAATATTTTGAATAGGTATTTCTAGGAATTCCGTATCAAAATTTAAAACTAGAATGTTACTATATAATTTAAATATATGATCCATATTGTATAGAGCAGAGATTCCCAAACTTATTTCATGTAACGCCCACTTTAAAAAACAGTAATTTTGTAGCGCCCCCTCCTCGTTTTTTTCGTCAAAAACCTCAATAATAACATATAAATGTCTCGCCTGGACTTCAATAAAACCGTTTTTTCATGTTTGCTTCCCGCCCCTCTCTAGGCTTCCAGCGCCCACAAGGGGGCGATAGCGCCCACTTTGGGAAAGGCTGGTATAGAGTAACGTTTTTGATTTTTTGTTCACCAATTAAGTCTTATTGATACTTCCAGATAAAATCACATTGTTATCCCCCTCTAAGTAACAATACGATTATCTCAAATCGTTTCTTTATCTGCAAACCCGCATAATTTTCAATAGAATCAATAAAAAAGTTATGACCCGATATGGAGAACAATTGTGAGCTTCTAATAGCACATCCGATTTCATATTCTTTGATATAATTGTTAAAATACGTTAAATGTACTACGTAGTTTTAATATATATTTTTACCACTATCACTGTTCGCCATTCGTTGTTCGTTGTTTTCCAGTTTGTAGATTAACTAGGTATACTTAATATGATTAAGATTCCAGTCACAGGTAGGCAACGCATGATTTATTTCGTGTGTTGTGTGTGTGTGTGTGTGTGTGTGTGTGTGTGTGTGTGTGTGTTGTTGATTCTTTGCTAAAGGAAAGTCCGTTTGTTTGTTTAGCTATTTATAACAAAAAATATCTAACACTACAAATGGCAATACTGAATAATCATACTGTGGCGGGAGAAGTATTTCAAGGGGGATCTACTACATAGCACTGTACCACCTACTTATACATTCAAAGGATATAAAACTAGCGACCCGGTACGTGCTTCGCTACGTATAAATTGAAATATTAAAAAAAATATTGGAACATCAAATTCATTTATTCAAAAAAATATTTTATTGACACAAGAAAACAAAAAAAAGAACTGAAAAAAGTTTCAATATGACAGCACAATCCCCATCTGAAAAAAGTTTCAATTTAACTGGAAAGTACCCATTAACAAAGTGATCCACCATTTATTGAATTCATTTGTTACAAAAAATATGACAAATGAAGAGCCGCTCTACCGATTTTATGCGAACTCCACAGAAACCGTCTACTAAATACAGTACAACCTCGATATATAACAAATCAGAAGGGAACAAGTAAATATTAGTTATATCAAGTAATTCTTTGAACTGTCATGGTTTGTTATATTGAGGTTAGGTTGGTCTAAAATTAGTTATAAAGAAGTAAAAAAACA
>NJDC01008269.1:0-17536 GCA_002245475.1 Calephelis virginiensis | reverse complement strand
AAAAGTTTCAATATGACAGCACAATCCCCATCTGAAAAAAGTTTCAATTCAACTGGAAATTACCCATTAACAAAGTGATCCACCATTAATTGAATTCATTTGTTACAAAAAATATGATAAATGAAGAGCCGCTCTACCGATTTTATGCGAACTCCACAGAAACCGTCTACTAAATACAGTACAACCTCGATATATAACAAATCAGAAGGCAACAAGTAAATATTAGTTATATCAAGTAATTCTTTGAACTGTCATGGTTTGTTATATTGAGGTTAGGTTGGTCTAAAATTCGTTATAAAGAAGTAAAAAAACAGTTTTATTCACCTCAACACCCTTTTTACGTGTCTAAGCCATTTCAACTTAAATATTTAACAATACTGACGAGCAGCAGTGTTTACATTACTTTCCATCAAACAGCAATGATTAATTGTTTTACGAACAAAAGCATGTCGAAACCTGTCGAGACATGAATCACATAATATGAGATTAAGAACCATACATTTGTTAGGATTTTATATAACCTCTAATCAACGAATTTTGTCAACCCAAAAGTTGACAAAATTTGTTAATTAGAGGTATTTATATTTTTTCTTGATAGTTGAAAATTTGTTATAAAGAGGTTGTTTGCAAAAAAGTTTGTAATGTAAAGGTAAAATATTTTACATTGACTCTTATGGACAATTTAAGGGGATTACGAAGAATTTGTTAAATCGAGGAAGTCGTTGTATTGAGGTACGTTATATTAAGGTTGTACTGTACTTCAAACAAAGCCTAAACATTTGGTTTGCATAGGTCAGCCCGTTCTTGAGTTATAAAATTACAATGAAAAGTAGCATTGATTTTTATATATATACATAGATATTACTAATAGGTTAAAACAATATATCTCATATTTTAGATACCTGATTTATTTTACCTGTAGTCTTAAATGTGAGGTAATTCCACTAGTGGTAGACGGGGTCCTCACAGTCCTACGCCAAGGAATCGATTGTGACAATTCTTATTAAAAATATGACTAAATCTCTATTTTTCTAAAGACTAACCGTCTTATTACCCAAACTCGGAGTAAAGTATTTCAGGGTTTAGCCTAGTATTATAGTGGTGATACAAGCTATCAACAATATAACAATTTTACTTCTACCTTATTTCACCTATATTAATAAGAAAATTACTGCCCGGGATCTTCACAACACTAATAATCTTTTTTCTGCATAAAAAGAAAACCTGTTTAATATAAAAAGTGAAAACAATGATCATCTCCCAACGGAATCCAGTTTTTGAGCGAGTTCATGACGCATTGTCCTGTTAAAGAAATTTTTGGCGAACTGCCATAAGTGCACAATATCCATTGCTTCACACTTATGTCATTTGTTTATGTAACTATCACTCTGTGGGCTCTACACGGTTGTAAATATAGGTTTTCTAATCTAGAACGTATATTTAGGTTATACAAATTAATTAACGTTTCGTTTACAAATGTCTAGAACGTTTTTATTACTACCTCTTGTTTTTACCACACCCATGTTAACTTTTATTGATCTTTTGCTGGATCCCCGTTTTTGGTCTCGGACTCTATTGTAAAATGTAAGCTTCCTTGCCAAGCAGCTCTTGAGATCTGAGCGTCAGTATCTTTTGCCCTACCACCAGAGACGGATCAAATGTAGAGAGCACCCTAGGCAAACACCTCGTTGGCGCCCCTCTATTAGTGACAACTAGGTAGACCAGGACACGTGTACTTAGGCATGAATTAAATATGTGATGAGAGTGAAGAAACCAAGAAGGACAAAAATAACATAGAAATCCATGATGTCCCTGTGGAATCAGATCTGGCTATGAATTTTGTAATAAATATTAATTTTGTTATTGTTTTTTTATTTGTTAAAAATTTCCGCGCGCGCCTCTTTGTAATTTCGCGCCCCTCTTTGTAATTTCGCGCCCCTAGGCACATGCCTACTTTGTCTTAGGGATAATACGCCTCTGCCTACCACTGTGTCTATCTAGTGTAGTATTTGATCTAGTTAGATGATAACATTCTTCAAAGACTCCTTGTTAGTCTCTTCATGAAGACTCTACAACTTGGTTATTTCTACGAGGATGATATCAATGCTTGCAATATTCTATTCAGAATTTTAAAAAAGGGCAGCTGAATAAGGTTTGTGAATTATTCGATAGGACTGGAAGCTTTCACGTTTTAAGATAAAAAAAACGGAACCAATTTTCAATTTAGGCATTACAACAGATTTGACCTTAGAAAAGGACTTAGGTATATTTTTATCTCAACTGATTCCTTAACGCGAAACCAGTAGTCTTGCACATTATGCCTAAAACCCCGGCTATAAGACAGCATCTATACCTATCATCAATGGTGTTTATATAGACTACATGGTTGCTTCTTACCACCAGGGGAGTTTTCACCTCCGCGTACTTCTTTGCAGAGTCTATAAAAACTGATTCGTTAATAAACCCCACAAGTACTCATTATTTAATAGGACAGTTAATCCATTCAATTATCTATGCAATTACTCCACAAGTAGCCGTGACCTGTTGGCACGATAGTAGTAAAGCCATGGGGTCACGTTAGTCATCTCAAAATGAGTCGAAATTAATACACGTGTGAATAGTCAAATTGTTATTGTCATCTTTCCCCGTATTCATCTGAGCTCTTGAGTTGAATACACCATCTACCTCTTTGCCTAGACGCTTGTAAGAGGTAAGCATTCGTCAAATAAGGACGATTACTAACAAGATCACTGGTGCTAGAGAGCTGCGTAGCAACTTGACCATCACGGGATCCACTGCTTTATCTATTCCTGACGGCTTAAACAGTATTTGGGCATTTGATTTGGAAGGTACGGAAGTCAAAAGACTATTTATGCCTGACACTCCAATTCCGGGCCATGCTGTGGCCGAGGTTATTGTGGAGGATGTATCAGTAGCTGTGGTGCCTCAAGGCCACGGTTGTCGCTTACCATCAGAGGCTGATTGCGTTTCTTTTTAGTAACGATCACTGAGTAAATGGTATATCTTAAATGTCAAATCATCACTAAAGAGATACCACCAGAAGAGCCATATGCTAGTTTGCTATATTATTCCATACTAATTGTTTTTATACGACTTTTCTATAATCAAAGCAAAGTGAAAGAACGTGTGTTCATGGTCTTTCCCACAATATGTATCCATAGTTGTACTAAGTAGCCTAAAGATTAATCAGTTGCTGACAATTGTCTATAGCTGATCTAAACTTTGGTTTAGTTTTCAGTCTTCAAATTTCAGATAAAACTGTATTTAAAGAATAAAATTTAGATGTTTCCAGTTGTTTGGAAAACTGATTAGAACGTCGTTTTGCACTTCGACCTCCAGGTCTTTTTTCACTTAGATAACCTCCAGCTGATGGAAATTTGATCAGAACTGCATTTCGGAATTAAGGCTTTAGGTCTTCTGGTTATTTGAGAATAAGTTTCGTTAATCGCTTTAAAAGATTAAGAAACTAAATATCATAGTACTAAAATTCCGTATTGACAAACATTCAAACGCGTCCGCAAACTTTTAAAACTCGTAGCATCTACGTAACTTGTTGGTTTTTGAACTTAATTAAAGATGGCTGTACGCATGGCAGTTTCCAGACGTAATGGCGTCAGCCTGGCGGTCCATAAAACAAAATTATATTGCTTCTGTTCGTAATCAGAAAAGTAAGAACAACATTATTAATTGGACTGATTTAGAAGTAATTTTGCAATACATTAGAGTTCTGCGACCCTTCGCTTGAATTGGTAATCCGTGATGGTTCTGAATAGTGTTGATCTGGGCTCCTTTACAGAATAAACCATCTGCCTTGCTTCCTCTCCCGTAAAAGGCGAGTATATGCTTACCGTCACTAACATCGTATCATCTGACTATGTGGTAGAGTTTCGCAGCGAGTCGCCAGGATCAGTACCACCGCCTTGCCTATTCCTGCTGCCATAATGTCAGCACTTGACGTGGACGCGTTCCGGTTTGGAAGGAAGGTAGCCTTTAAACTTACTTTTGTTCAAGGCCTAAAATCCCGGCGTCTCGTTGGCAACACACCATTTTCTTTAGTGTCTCCAGGCGGTGTAAATCCTTACTATTAGGAAATACGTCAGATTGTTTGCCTTCCAAAATCATAAAAAAAATCTTTAAAGAATACAAGACAACTGAATTCCAAGTAAATAGCTGTAAGGATCCGGGCGTCAGTTTACTAACGCGGTAGTTGTGATTGGGTAACGCGCTGTGGTGACTAATTCATATTGTAACAAGGCTACAGGCTCCCAGTCTCTTGATATAGGTGAATGCTATTGTCATGTTCCGAAGAAGGTTAGTTAACTTATCCAAGAGGATAAGCTTTCCAGCCTCAGGTTGGAAAGGATATCATATGAATTTAAAAAGAATACGTGAAAAAGAACAATATTAAAGAAGATTAAGAAAGATGCCAGTTTCTTGCGTAAGCCCCTCATTCTGTGATAGCTAAGAGCCCTTGCAACTTTAGTGTTTTTTATAGCGTGCTCTTTTCTGTTTATTTGCATGATTTGTAATCCAAAAGGGAAGGTGATGTTCAAGTTTTAGAAAAACTCCTCTATAGTCGAGGGTTTATGGACTTCGTGAGGTCCCGAGCTCGATCCTCTAGTAGGTTTAGAAAAACAAAATGTGTTTTTTTTTTCATTTTATAATATAAACTACCTTGCCCGGTAGTATTCATTAAAGGCCCGGTTGGTAGGTAATAGGTTTGCCACCTATCACATTGTGGGATTTAGTGTTTTCAGCTAATCGTGACTGCCTTAGTTATACCTCTACCTACATCTTCAGGGAGACGAGCATGCGTCACTTTCATTTTATGTTTCAAGTAAGTTTTTCTATCAAATATATCTAAAACAGTATGTATAAATTTATAATATGAATGATTATGGATTTACACTACTTAACTAGAATTAAAGACGAAATAATAATAAATAATTTTACTAAGGTCAGTGTTTGTCCTTCATTAAAATCATCACATTCCCGCATAATGTCTTTTCTGACTCAACATTGACAGAATAATCAAGGCAAATTAAGTGACCATGAGGACAGAATATCACGGATTAATCCAATAAATATTACCGTCGTCGAGGGTCTTGAACGACGGAAGAGCACAAATTGCTCTTTTGAATGATGTACTTCAACGTAATTAACGATACGATGACTCTGAGGAGCCCCTCAATGTAATAATGACACCCTCCCCTTTGTTAATACGTTGACAAACGAACAATGTAGCCCTCAGTATTATGTGTCACTGTTAGAGATGTAAAGTATTCTCAATATCGATATCGATAGTCGTAACATTGTCGCACATTACTAATTCAGTTTCTGTCAACTAGAATTGATAGTTTTTATACTTCTCGTATTAGACATAATTTGTTAATGTCACTTGTACTTTCCTTACATACGTTTTATTATTATTATTTAGCCAACCGGATTTACTACATAAGCATCATCATGACTATAACATAACTAAGTAAGCTGCTTGGCTAAAATTGTGTCTAACAAAATTTTAGCCTTGCTTGTTCCGGGTACTATTTTCAAGCTTCGCTCGTCAGCATCAATTTTGGACTAGACGGTAAAGCTTTAGGACGTGGCACAACACAACTCACTACCAGCCTCGGTGTCTATGGCATCCAATCTTATCAAAAAGACTAATTTTACACTATAATGGGCATTCGACTAATAATTGATCTCATTTTCTGTATTATAATTTTCGATCTAAATACAAATTTATTTAAATTACATTTACATTTTACTCTGAAAATAATTTTATCTCTTTACCTCAGACAATTCTATACGTATATTTTTTGTGTATTTAAAAATGTTCCTTTAAATTTACATTATCTTATAATTAAATAAAAATGGCGTAATCGCTCAGAAACGTGAGTGAAAATGCAAAAATTTGTGAATTATCGATATTATAATCGTTGACTCATAGCATCCTTACACCCCTAGTTACTGCCCATACTGGTTGTATCATAGAATTGGCCTCAATACAACAATATATGCCAATAGCATTTTTCACAGGTCGGTAGTTAACAGCTGCTATACCTACTTACATTTGCATAAAACAATCATACTGTTCCACATAAATTTCATAGAAAAGGACAGAATCTAATACACGTTTCGCGTACACAGTATCCTAATGACAAATGTAATAAACTACGAGTATTTTATAATGTGAAAGAAAATTGAGTTTGTCAAAGCAATCGTAGCTTCATAACTGGTGGTCGATTTTATAGAAAGAAGATTTAATTAAGACTTTGGATTAGTCTTAGCCCTGAATATTAGACTCAAATATTTGGAAATTGATTTACAAAAAATCATATATCAATGTGATATAAATAATGTCCCGGTGAATTTCGAATCCCCCGCCGCGTGTAATGATTTTTTCTAGTGTTTTATATTTTAAAGGCAAATCCAACCAATCAAAATTCATGAAAGTGTTACTATCTTATTCCTTATCAAAAACCATGAAGGTACTTTTGCCTTTGTTGCCTTATATATCGTATGGTCACAGATTTGATACTTATTATCTGAGCATACAAACAAGCAAAGTTGATACTTATTATCTGAGCAAATATGTGTGGGAGCGGGCTTTACAACAGTATTATTATCTTCGCTGGATGCCATATCAATGCAATTAATGGAATACGCCTGGGAAATAACTAGTCATTAAGTTTGCTAAATTATTACACTAGTCCAGTCAGTTAAACTAGATGGTGATCCTGCAACTGTTTGCCGGGTGTCACTAGGGTAGCCAAAAGTTTTTTGTCTGAAAACAGTATTTGTAAAAAAAGGCAATAAAATATAGTACGCGTAAAAAATACAGTGTTTTAGAAGGGAAGAATAAAAAAAGACTAAGTTATATTTTTTACTCTTTATTTTTGACAAAACTATATTTTTTCGAACTTTTTGTAATTTTTGATTTCTTTTGTCCTCCATAAACGTAGCATAAGCTTTCCCCACACTCCGTTTTTAAAATTATATAAATGAGAAGTTAGTTTTTTATTAGTTGCCCTGTTCCTGTCTTCTCGCCGCTTGCAAATCATAATAGAAAATAACCTTTCTGTAAATGTAGAAAAGGCGGGAATAGAAAGGAAATATTCTTTTATTTTGTTAGTTTTAGTGTCCCAAAGTGTTGTACTATAGTACAACGCTTTATTATATAGTTATGGTTGGCAAGCCTATGTGTCGCCTTACTTTGTCCTGTCACTGGAAGTTAGTGTTGCCAGTATGGTTACCATTCTATTCCGGTTTGGAGGATAGAATTGTATTGTTATTTGGAGGGTAGAATTATGGTCTCAGATTGACAACGCACCATTTACATCTGTTAGCATAACTATAAAAATAACGATAATATAAACCTATATTCACCAAACATGACAACACATAGTTAATCATTAGAACACCTGTTTTCCTTGTATGACAAAACTTAAACAAAAACTTACCTACTTACCCTGTTTTCAACTTATTTTTCCTCGAACATTCAGGAATATATTAATCAGAAGCTTATTTTAAGCACCTAGGACAACCGCTTTTACGATTGGTATAAAAAACAATCTATCTTTTAACTTTGGCTCAATTATACATAAATTTTATCAAAATCGATTGAATAGTTTCTAAGTACAGAGCAGTAATTGGTGCCAGCGCTTCATTTCTTCATCTTTTTCTACATTATTGTATTCTGATGAGAAGAGTCGCGTCAATTATACAATTCTAGAAACAAAAACATTTGTAAAATTATATTAAAAAATGGGAGTGATTTTGCGGATCACTGACGGTTTTGTCTCTTTCTATTACTTTCGTTGAAAGAAAACGGCGACAACTTAAAATTAGTATAGTGAGTGCGTAACAATCATCAATGTTAAGGGGCCATGTATGCTAAAATACGTCAGCAATATACTGTTTTTTTCATACAAAGCAATTATGGATCTTGGCGACAAAAATACACAAGATTAACATTAATGTGCTTTATTAGAATAGTGTTTCCAAAACACGATTCATTTCACTTTGCTCGATAGAAAAAAATCAAAAAGTTAACCCTTTGTTGAAAGCAAAACCCAACTGTCTACTTCAATTATGAAAATATCGACACCAGATTTAACATAAACATAGATAAGTATTATACCTAAAAGATAACTGTTTCAGTTTTTATATTTTTTTTCAAATTACTTTTATAGTGTCAAAAATAGTGATTTGTCGCTTACGACATTTACTTTAGAGCGCAATATTTCATAGTAATCATGGAACGGGGGAGTGCGCTGATTGGCTCTTCTGGCTGACTAAGTATGAGGCCTTAACATCCGAAACGAAAAAAATGACGTAACCCTAAATGAATGATTATACAATGACTTCTTTTGAAGCAAGGTCATTTCTTACGACCATCAGAGCCTTGTTCTTGTTCGCTGACTTAATACATTAATAACATAACGTTTACAAAGATGAAGATGTACCTATTCTTTGACTAACAGCCGTCCCAGCTTTGCGCGGGTGTCAGACATTGGAAAGAGACTTTGTTTTTAACCCCCGATGCAAAAACGTAGGCTCGATGGGTGTTATAAGTTTGACATGCCTGTGTGTGCATGCTGTGTGTGAGTGTGGATGTGTGTGTGTGTGTGTTAGTGTGTGTGGGTGCAAGCGTGCGTGTGTTTGTGGTTATGTGTTTAACTCCTATTTTTTTACCTATGTTAATCGTATCACTTGTAATTTAGTATTTTATAAATAGGTTACTGGTTTCACTTATAACAGCATCATCAAAGCTGAAACTTAAACAACTAATTTGTAATATGTGTATGTGTAAATGTGTGCATGTGTATGTGTATGCGTGTGTATGTATGTGTGTGGGTGCATGCGTGCGTGCGTGTTTTGGGTTATGTGTTCAACTCCTATTTTTTATTTATGTTAATCGACTTTTCCGTAATTTCTAAACAGATTTTTTATTGGAGAGAACTATCGAGTGGTTTCACTGTTACCAAGTATAGAACTGATGATGGAATCTCAGTGAAATCGAGGAATATTAACTACTCGGTTTTGTCTTGTACGACGTAATTATTAAAATCGTTATCGAGGTTTTGCAGTTTTATTGCGCTCAGACGTTAGTCAGAACGTCAGTGTTTATTCATGACGTTTATTCATTGTTCTCTAAGTACAGTCAGATGTCAATTTTCAAATATTAGATACTAACTATCCTGGTGAACTTCGTACCGGTTCAGTTTTTATTTATCTTTATTTTTAATTAACTTTATCGGATTTTTATTTATTAATTTCTTATTTTCCTTGTAATTTTCCTGATTTTTCTCTTCATAAGAACCTTCTCTTCACAAACAAAAAAGAATTAGCAAAATTGATCCATTGGTTCAAGCGATGATCACGAGAAATGTGGTTTCATATTAAATATTGACAATACATTTTAAATGGCAAGACGTGTGTACAACACATCTAAATGGCGGAAAATGTGGCAGCATGGCCAAAAGGTCTTAGCCGAAATTAATTTAAAAAAATGGGTTGCACTCCGAGATTGCTGGCAGAAGTAAAAACTTGAATATTAACGTTGTGCATTTTTGATATTTTGGAATGGTAAGGGAATCATTTTGCACGAATTGCTTTAATTATCAGTATGAAAATAATTCATTTATGTGCTAGAACACAATATTAATTTATTGCGCTATCGTACACAAACAGGACAACACTAAAATTCGCGCAAGCGCCCTGCGCCATTTTACGAATTTTCGTCTTTCGAAATTTCAGGTCACGTGTCCTGACGCGAGCTTAGAAGTTTTTACCCATTTCAAAAAAAGTGCGCAACGCCGCTAAAGAAGTTTGGACTTCAAAAATATCTAAATGGACAAAGTGACGTAAATCCAAATGAACAAACTGACGTAACCCCAAATGAACTATGATGAAATGGTGCCTATTGAGGCCAAAATGAGATCTTGTATATTTACTGAGCAACGTACCATAGCGCTGGTATCACGGGCTGGTCTCATTATATTCATTGATTAATGATGGTGGCTATTAACCTATATAAATTCAATTGAGACCTAGGTTAAGTCTGAAAAGTTATATGAGGTATTGTTTAGTCATGGGTGCGTTATTTAAACGTATTTCATATTAAGGGTTAAAACAGGTCATCTGCAAAAAAATTAACGAATTATGCTTTAACCCTGAAGTAAAATAAGGGTGTCATAAAGTGGATGTGTGTGTGTGTGTTTGTTTGTGTGTGTGTGTGTGTGTGTCTGTGTGTGTGTGAGTGTGTGTGTGTGTGGGTGTGTGCGCGCGCGTATATGTGTGTGTGTGTGTGTACGTTACAACTTGAACTTATGGTGTATTTCTTGATTTTCTTGCTATCAGAAAATACTGTTTACTAGTTTTTGTTCTCTTAGAATAATATGAGCTATTTTTTACCTTAGTAGATCAAGTAGAGGCGAGCGTCGGTTCGTTTTTAACTACCGCCATGACCAAGGTGGTAGAGCATATTGTCACAATTTGGCTGGATTATTACAATCACCTCACATGTTTCTGTCGTTTATAATCATTGGTATCTTCACGCCTGTATCTCAGAAGCAATAGGAAGAGGGCAACCCACGAATTTTCAAATGTACTTAGAGTCCTAGAATGTAATAGTTGGCACACTTATCGCCAACCGAACAGCATTGTTTGCACTAAAATATATTTTGAGTCGCTCGGCTCTTGAATAGAACCCGGTACTTCATATGCAAACGCCAACACGACCAATAGACCAGAAGAGGCGACTAAACATTGTTGTTTAATTACATCGCATCGTTTAAACGGTGAGTAGCGGATAACATTTTTTTTTATCCGCTACTCACCCCCGGATTTTTCCCCATGTTGATCCGGGCTCCTTTGCAGAATAGACCATCTGACTTCCTGCCAGGCAACTCGTTAAAGGCGAGCATAGGCTTACCGTCACTAACACCGTGACATCTGTCTAGGTGGTAGAGTTTCGCAGCGACTCACCCGGATTGGTACCACCGCCTTACCTATTTCTGCCGCCATAACGTCATGACGTGTTCCGGTTTGGAAGGTAAGGTAGCCGGTAAACTTTTACCACCATTATTACCACCATTGGTGTCTCTAGGCGGCGTGAATTTCTTACCATCAGGAAATCCGTCTGCTTGTCTGCCTTATATTATCATAAAATAAACTCATGCAGCAGGTTCCGACAAACACCACTACCGATTTCGATGTAAAAAGAAAACAAGTTGGAGTGAATTCTAATGGCGTGTTTGTTACATATTACAAACAGGTTTTATTTAGGTTAATATAGTAGTAACAAATTACGAAACTAATTTAATGACTAAAATCGACAAATTTCTCAAACTTTACAAATTGGTCTTTAAAAGTTTTTGGGTTTCCTTATTGAGTAATTAATTTATAATCGATTTGAAATGTACCCGAGCCGGCGAACTTGGTATCGCTTTACATTAACAGCAACTAACAGTTTGTATGGATTAAAGCATTGTTTTACCTATTTTCCATTCACTTATCCCGGTTTTTCTTTTCATAGGAACCTTGTCTTTAAAATAAGTATCTAATACAAAAAAAACATCAAAATTGGTCTATCCGTTCACACGTGATGCGATGACCACGCGAAATGGGTATTTTTTTTTAAATATAAATATTGATAATTGCTGCCTGTTTCGCCAGCGAGCGTATTAAAGTTATTAGCGTTGATATATGTTACAAAAAGAGCCCTATGTCCTTTTCCACGGTCTAATGTATATTTCTATGGAATAATTTGTTTGAAACGGTCCAGCCATATTAAATGAAAATGGAATTAACTGACAAATATACATACTTTACGCTATTAAAAATGGGAGTAAGATGACTGCGATTCAGTGCTCGCCAATGTCTTGTTAATTGCTGGATGGTAGAGTATCCGCTAGACTTGCCCACATGACCTACAATTATAATCACGCCCATAAGGTAGCAACGCAGCACTGACATCTATGGTATGTATAGGAACCGGTTGCCTCTGCCATTTAAAGAAACACCTACTTGTTAAAAAATTGACATGGATCAAAGAGATGCTTCTGAATCATAACATTTTTTTTGTGGAATTTAATCTCATAACCCAGCATTTTCTGAAAAAAATCTGGTTTTATAAAATAAACTGTCCTGGTATTTAGGTATCCAGGTTAATTAGATTTATGTTGTCACTTCACAGGAAAACTACTGAACCAATTTAAATTGAGTTTCACTAGAACACAAAAAATAGGTCGTCCAAAAAGAAGACAATTTGTTTTATCTATATTCATAAAAGAAAGTCGTGTTAATCACACTATTTATACCTTAAGAACGGCTGAACCGATTTAGCTGAAATTAGAGGTAGCTTAAAACCAGAAGACGGGCACGGGAAACTTTTTATCCCGATCAAAAAACAATACCTCATTTTTTTTTTCACGAATCAAACGAAGTTCGCCGTAACAGCTAGTTTTCTATTAAAAACAACGTTGTCCAAATTAGATATAATATATCATTGGCGATAAGCTACAATCACATTGTGAAACTTAGTGTCTTCGGTTAGTCATAAGCGCGCCTGTACCTCTTCGGGGTTTGGGCGTGAAGATATGAAATCTAAGCCATGATGATAATTATGTTACACTAGCTGCTACCTGCGGCTTCGCCCGCGTTTTCACAGAAACCCGGTGTGCGATCGGGATTAAAAATAGCCTATATGTTAATCCAGGTCACAATCTATCTGTCTTCCAAATTTCAGACAAATCCGTTCAGCCATTCGAGCGTGAAAGAGTAACAAACATCCATACATCCGTACTTACAAACTTTCGCATTTATAATATTAATAGGATATAGATGGTGGTAGATTTAGTATTATAGAGACCTGCGCAAGTGACTTTTGGACTGTCTCCGTTAAATCAACGATTTCCTTTCTTTTATTCAAATCAAAAGTCTAATTATTGCTCATTTTCTAAGACATCAACTGTCTTTTCATTAATTATTAACGGCCAATATTAATAATTAATCTTAATTCAAAACTTGCTGTCCAAGATTGATATTTTAATACATTTTTATGTTATTGCTTGCCAATAACATATCTGTGGACAGGATAAATATGGCAATTAGGTATGGGATAGGCCGCCGGATACGCAGCTATCTAGATTGCTTGAAATCCATTAGATTGAGATACATTATTAACATTGGCCGTTAGTCAACATTTTCCATACAAAATTGTAACTTAATAATGTTTTTTTTTATGGATTTAATGACGGATTTGCCCCGTGTTGGTCCGGGCTCATTTGTAGAATAGATCATCTGTCTTCCTGCTAGGCAGCTCGTAAAAGGCGAGCATAGGCTTACCGTCACTAACACCGTGACATCTGACAAGGTGGCAGAGTTTCGTAGCGTATCGCTCGGATTGGTACCATCGCCTTATCTATTCCAGCCGCCACAACATCAGTGCTTGCTGTTGATGTGTTCGGTTCGGAGGAGAAGGTAGCTGGTAAACTTATTTTGCTAGAGACCTAAAATCCTGGCCTCAGGTTGGCAACAAACCATTACCACTTTTGGTATCTCTAGGCGGCGTGAATTTCTTACCATCAGGAAATTCTTCTGCTTATTTGCCTTAAAATATCATAATTAATAAATACTAATTTACATACGTCTCTGTGTGCGGCCACAACATATTCTCGAATGAGGATAAACAATTTTTATCACGTAATAATACCTGTAAGACTCAGTTTTTCTATTTTAATGGACGTGCGTACTACAAGACCTTGGTTAAATGTTTACAAGTCAGTATTTATGAGATCATGGTATGTGTATGATACAATACGCGATCTTTTTAATCTTCCAATAATATCGACTTGGCAGGTTAAACATTCTATAACTCATTCTAAGCTACAGATTTACGAGGCCCAATTAACACTGTTTTCTGAAGACGTCGAATAGATTTTACGTTAGTTTAAAATTTATTTATGCGGTAGTTTTAACCTTAGACAAAACTCGAGCGCTTTCATCGTAGTGTCAACCTAGGACTCTCCGGATAAGCAACATCCATATTGTATGTATGCTTTGCCAATCTTTTATTCATGATTTTCTTCAACATAACCGAACAAACGGTTTTATTCGAGGCCGGAGAGTTTTTTCCCCCATAAAAACTATTATTAGTTGATATTATAATAGTGTTTGCCGGGACAATTATTTAATCTCAATATTTGATTCTTCCGTACGTGTGTTACCACCATAACCATCCTAAACGGTGGCACCGACTAGGTTGCAATTTCAGTTTAGTTAAATACCTGAATTGTTTGAAAATAAAAAAAACGGCCATGTGCGAGTCGTACTCGCGCGCCGATAGTTCCGTACAAACCTGTAGGTAGTACGTAAGTAAATGTCATCTATCACGACACGGGAATATTAGCTTAAAATTATTAAAAATATTTTATTTAATATGATGTATCTAGAAATATACGCTTTCCGCAATTTCCCCTTAATCTGAGCTATAAGGCGTTCCTTACTGCCAAATTATAAGATTCTGAGTATACCAGAAGTATCCTGTAGGTTTTCATTCCCTCGGGATTTTAAAAAATTGCGGCATAAACGGTTGTATTTTTTTATTGTGTTGGTTTAGAAGTTTAATTTTTTCAAAGCTCCAAGTGACAGTAGACCTGAATATTTGATATAAATTTACTCGTTTCTGGGAAAAAGGGTCAAGACAAATTGATAACAAAGTGTTCCTATAATGTTTCCATTTTTTCCTTTCGAGGTACGGAACCCTAAAAAGGCGAACTTCGATGAGTCAACTACTATTCTATGTTTTGCCTAATTTAGTCTAAAGGAATAAACTACAGATGGTAACCTATTAATAACATTTATCCACTGCTTAATCCTCTGTTTTTACCTATTTAGGTCACTCTGTCAATTTGTGATCGACAAACAGCATAATGTAGTTTAGTTTGAGTTTGATAATTGTGTTTTTAGGGCAGTAGGCCGTCGTGGCAATACGCTATCAAAGATAATATTTTGTTTCGAATATTAAGTAGTTTTGTTATGTAAGTTTAAAATGTTTTGTAACTTCAATTGTACTTGTACAAAGCGTAGGACCAAGTGCGTATGCGTAGGTAGTCCTTCCTACCTTTTCAATAAATTAGAATTATCACGAAAAAAATTGACTAGTAAGTAGTATTAGAACAAAGTTTAAGCTTTTTAGTTTAGTTTAGTCGAGTTCAAAACAACGAGGATGTTCTCAAATCGGCCGGTACATTTTTTTTTATGTATGTACACTACACTGATTTCTGCGAGGTTTCTAAACCGATTTACGTAATTCTCTTTTCGTTTGACGCGGAATAGTTTCGAATTGGTCCCATGAAAATTCGTGTCAGGTAGGTCCATTAGTTTTTATTTTACATTCACTTATCCCAATGTTTATTTTTATTAAATTAAATCAAATCAACAATAAACTAAAAAAGTATTAAATAAAAATGACTACGTTAATAAGAACCGACTTCAAAAATAAAAAGAAAAAAATAATACTGATTTAATATTAATTATATACTACCTATTATTTAAATGTGCTGTTTACTAATAAAGTCAGTAAATAAAAAGTCGGTTTTTATTGACGTAGTTATTTTTTTTAAAACAGAAACTTTTAATTTGTTAATAAAAATAACTAATAATAGTCTCTGTGTCGTGTCTGTGTGTGAGTGTGTAGTCGCCTCTGTGGTCCAGCGGTCCAGGTGTTGGACTTGACTGCATGAGGTCCCGGTTTCGATTCCTGAGTCGGGCAACAAAAAGAAAACATGGTTTTTCCAATTTTCTAATTTAAAAAAAAATTTGCTCAGGATTGGATATGTGCCCGTTTGGCGATAGGCTTGCCACCTATCACATTGTGGGACTTGGTATTTTCGGTTAGTCGGGGGTGCCCAGGTTGTGCCTCTGCCTACCTCTTCGAGGATATGGGCGTGAAGATACTTTTTTTAATAATAGTCATAAAAGTGGTCACCCCGACCACTGACGCTTTTGTTATAAGATCACCGTTTTTGGTAATCTGTCTACAGTACACTAATTGACACTATAGGTTTCACATTTTTCAACCTAATTTTTTTCTCAAAAGGTTCAAAGTAGTTTTAACTTTTTGTTATGTTTAACCCCCGACTGTAAAATAGTAATATCCCCCAGGTCTAGTTAAACATGTCTGCGTGAATGAACCTGACTTTGACATTATAACATAAACACATTGGCCGATTTTCATGAAGATTTTTGTTAGAAATTTGACGTAATCCAGGTTTTTGGCAACATTATGAATAAGTTTTGTTGAGACTGATACTTTTTTTAATTTTATCATTATTCTGTATTAATTCTCCGTATTTGTCTGGATCATCAGTGTTGAATATCTATCGTCCTGTCTGGCAGCTTGTACGAGACAAGGAAAGGCAAAGCAGGGCATTACCAACAAGACTACTAGTACTAGTGTGCTGTGCAGCGACTTGCCCGTATAGGATTCCACCTCTCCTATTCCTGCCGCCATAACGACAATGTCATGTGCCGGTCCGGTAGGGAAGTAGGAAGAAAATATATACTCTGGCCTACAACATCTATGGTGTCTATAGGCTACAGCTATCTTATCATCAGAAAAGCGTCTGTTCGTTGTCTGTTACCATAAAAAGTAATAAAAAACTAATTTGTTCCAACTTGCTTCTTTTTTAACGTAGTTTTTTTTATTTAATTGTAGCGTAAAACTTTACTTCGTGTATTGTGATTCACATTTATAAATAAAAGTAAAATCATAAACGTGCTTGCTTGCTCACATGATTAGTACCGTGACGGTCACTTAACAACGTTTACATATTCTATTTACATGTAACGTTAACTTATTGTTGTATTTACAATCTAAAGTTGAGTACTGACAAACGTTACAGCGTGTAATGTTACATTTGCAACGGGCGAGAACGTGTGATAAAATCAGTAAAACTTTTAGACTTGACTCGTGGCATTAAGTTTTCATAGTTTGGAATCAACGCGACGAAAAACGAGATACAACATTGAATATACTTAAACATACTCGAGGGGAAAGTTAATTTGCCATACATAAGCAGTTTTTCGTAATTTCTTTGTTTACACGGCATGTAAAAACTCTTTCGTTTCTACACGAAAACGTAGAACAGAAATTGTCAATTGTTTTTCTAAGGATTCCCTTGAAACATCAATATTTCTTTTGACACTTCCCGCTTTTTTTTCAGTTTCCGCGTCTAGTTTTCGAATCGATATCACAAAAACTTCAAAGGATAACCAACAAATATAATGCTTGTTTTGTAATATTTAATATTTTGGCTTGGTATTTATTGTTACTTTGAATTACGCCTATATTCTACGAAATGGTTTGAACGAAACGAAAAATTCAGCCTGAGAATGCATTAAGCCTATAAAATCCGCACTGAGAGATATCTCCCTATGAGATCGAACCCCAACATAGTGCCGTGTTCAGAATGGCCCGTACGGTCAGTACACACCTTAATAACCA
>NJDC01008266.1:0-26764 GCA_002245475.1 Calephelis virginiensis | reverse complement strand
AAAATTTTCTATTTTAATCATAGGGCTATCTTCAGCTAGGTACCCTACGAGAACTTAGCAATCAATTGCAATAAAACAAGAGTAGTTTATATGGAAACTAAATTTAATCGTCTTCTAAAAAAATCCCTCTAAATTTTAAGTGACATTTGTAATTTTAAGTGAAATTTGACATAAAACATGCACATCAGAATACGAAAAACCTAAATTGAACAACTAAAATGTTTTAGATCTGTCAAGCTAAAATTTTAGTTTAGATGTGTGCAGCAGAATACCAAACGTGATTAGACAGCTCTAAATCTAATTTTAGGTTAGTTTAGACTAGTTTGTACCAAGGGAATCGGCACCAATGTGCCACAATTTTTATAAAAAAAACTAGCTGTCCCAGCAGACGTTGTTCTGCTATTTTTTTTGCTGTGATTTACCCTCATCACTTAGGGTTTAAAAAAACAGATTTTGGCCGATTCTCAGAACTACTCAATATGCTCGCAAAATTTCATGAGAATCGCTCAAGCCGTTTCGGAGGAGTACGGGAACGAACATTGTGACACGAGAATTTTATATATAAGATTTTCCAATTTAAATAAGAGAAATTTTCCAATTTTTTTTGCTGCCCGACCCGAGGATCGAACCCAGGACAGCAAAAGTCCGACACCTGACCACTAGACCGCAGAGGCGAATAATAAAATAACATAATATTATTATATACATTATGTTTCGGGTTATATTGACATAGGAACACACAGCAAGTAACACTTGTACTTCAAATCTAGTGAAAGTTACTGTGGAAAGAGCTCCAGCAAATTTTTGCCCTATTCGAAAAAATGTTTCATTCCCAGTCTTATCATTCTGACACCGGGACTGAGAACCATAAAACGGGTCTTCGGGTAACGTTACTCATAAGTGATGAAGTTGTACAACCATAATCCGTTGTACGTATTCCTGAATGTTGGCTATTGAAACTGGAAATGGATAGATATGTTAACCCAAAAGTTTTACTTTAATGAGAGGTCGTTTGTTTGCTTGAATCGTATTTCTATAGATTGTTTCCTTCTTTTCTATATCTATAGATTCTAAAATAAGTATCTTCACGCCCATATCCCCGAAGAGGTAGGCAGAGGCACAACCAGGGCACCCACGACTAGCCGAAGATACTAAGTCCCACAATGTGATAGGTGGCAAGCCTATCGCCAACCGGGCACATTTCCAATCCCGACCAACATTTTTTTTATTAGAAAATTGGAAAAATTCAATTTTCTTTGTGTTGGCCGACACGGGATTCGAACCCGGGACCTCATGCAGTCAAGTCCAACATCCGGACCGCTAGACCACAGAGGCGATAAAATCTAAAATGATCCTAAAAATAAATTGTTCGATAACCACCGATAAAATCTATTATAATGTAGGTAGCACCATCTCGATAAAATACGTCAAACTTATATATGGGTCTCGTTCTACGTGGGGGGTTAATGATCTAAAAATATACTGTCTATATATAAACGATGTTTTAGAATGAAGGTCAGTAAAACTGCAAAAAACGACTCCAACTATTAAGCTTGCTTAGTTCATGTACAATGAACTAACAAGAAATAATTCAGTTCACAGAACTAGAACGAACTATAACGTAATCGTATGCTTAATCATTCATTTAGTAAATCAATGTTTCATTTAATTTTATAATTCGGTGACAATTAATTAAGTAAACAACGGAATCATAGACAAAGAACAGAATGAATACCTACGAAGAATTACCTACGAATAGTTTGTCGCGTGCTGCCATTGGTCAAGGCTTTTAAAATGTGATCACACGAGATTAACAAATTATGTTAAGTTATTTTTACCTTAACATTCATTGAAATAGCGACCATATATAATTAATTTGATAAATATTTTAAACACATTTAACATAATGTATTTTTTTAAATGTATGTCTGTGTTGTTCTGTGTCATCATAACCTGAAACATAATGTATATAATAATATAGTGTTATAATTAATTTAATAATATAAAACACTCTATATCGAAGGCCACGTTCCAAGTGATTACTGCAGAGGTGTCCCAAGAAGTTATTGAGAAACTCCATAACTGGAAAGCGCTAGGTACAGTTCACATCCATAACTTCTCGATAAAAAAATTACACACATTCATGTTTACAAACTCAAACACATTAACAACTTTATATCACAAAAACTAATCACACGCACAATGCCACGTCACATAAAAACAGGAATCACACACATGTTACCAAAAGACACTAACAATCTCAAGAACCCATCAAATTTTTCCCCGTGTTGGTCCGGGCTCCTTTGTAGAATAGACCAACTGCCTTCCTTGCCAGGCAGCTCGTAAAAGGCGAGCATAGGCGTACCGTCACTAACACCGTGACATCTGACTAGGTGGTAGAGTTTAGCAGCGACTCGCCCGGATTGGTATCACCGCGTTACCTATTCCTGCCGCCATAACGTCATAACGTGTTCCGGTTCGGAGGGTAAGGTAGCCGGTAAACTTACTTTTTTTTAGGTCTAACATCCCGGCTTCAAGTTGGCAACGCACCATTTCCACCTTTGGTGTCTCTAGGTGGGTGAATTTGTTAAGATCAGAAAATCCGTCTGCTTGTTTGCTTCCAATATCATAAAAAAAATTACAGGTCCATCACTTGTTTGCAAACTATATATAAAATCATGACCAGTTATATTAGTCACTTCATATATTCCCATGCTGAGAAAAACAGCATATTAGTAGATTTTTATTTTTAGTAGATTGTAGCAACAAAAAGGATACCGTAAATCAGGGCAGGGCTGCAAAGAGCAACTATCTATAGATGCAGTCATAATGAGACAAGTCCAAAAACCGAAGAAAGATCTGTATTCAATTTACATATACTACAAAAAGGCATAATATGATTCTATACTCCACTCTTGGCTCCTTAAAATACTAGATATTTACAAACTCATTTAACAATAGTGTGTTTCGCGTTTCGCGTTGCATCGCGGGCAAAAGCTAGTATGTTATTAAAATCGCTTACACACTTTCAGTGTATATACTCGTATTCCACCTTACTTCAGTAGTTGTAGTTAAAGAAACACAATTTTAGACTGCAAATTTAGCAAAAATGTTTATAAATTTGGAAGTGGAATGGCCCTGAAAACATTTTCAGTAACAAATCAGTAGATCAATAAAAATAACTACAGAACATGCCAAAGTTTATTTATATTTCAACAATCATGTGTGACTAGCCGATCTGGCGAAATCCGTGCTGCATGACATTGTCAGCTCCCCTATATGGGAAAAAATACAATATTGTTTTTCCTATTTCCCTGCAATTTTCTCAGTTTTTATCTTCATGTGAACGTTTTTTGGACGTTAACGCAACAAAAAAAGAATTAGCAAAAAATCGTGAAAAAAAAAGTAACAAAAAAAAAACAAAAGTAAAAAAGAAGTAGCAAAAAAAAAAAGAAATAGCTTCTGTGGTCTAGCGTTTCAGGTATTGGACTTGACTGCATGAGGTCCTGGGTTCAAATCCCGGGTCGGGCAGCAAAAAGAAAATTTAGTTTTTCCAAATTTCTAATAAAAAATATTGCTCGAGATTGGATATGTGCCCGTTGGCGATAGGGTTTGCCACCTATCACATTGTGGGACTAAGTGTCTTCGGCTAGTCGTGGGTGCCCTGGTTGTGCCTCTGCCTACCTCTTCGGGGCTATGGACGTGAAGATACTTTTTTTTTGGTCCATCCGTTCACGCGTGATGCGATGACCAAGCGAAATGGGATTCATTTTATACGTTTATACTAGCCAACCGGGCCTCTTTACATTGATAGTTACTGACAGTCTGTATTGGAAAAGTTAAAATAATGATTTTCTGTTCGCTTCACAATATTATTAGTTTTGGAACGAAGTTCCTTATTGCGCGTTGTGAATGGGGGCTAGACGGAAAAAAATCTTACGAAAATGTTGTCACGACACTTTTTGCTCTGTGATCTAGCGGTTCAGTAGTTGGACTTGACTGCATGAGGTCCCGGGTTCGAATCCCGGGTCGGACAATTTTTTTTATTTTTTTTTTATTTTTCATTTTCTATTTTTTTTGTAATCTTTTTCATTATTTTTATTTTTTTTTTATTTTTTTATAGTTTTTTTTTTATTTCATGTTTCTCTGTCTGTCTCTCTCTATAAGAGAGATAGAGATTACTAGAGATTGAGAGAGAGAGGGGGGAAGAGAGAACTTCATTCCATCCGGGTGCTCGTTGACACTTCTCACCTTTTTTTGTCTACATATGTATCTGACTTTAGCTACCACACCAAAAAAGCAAAATTGGTCCTTTCACACGAGATACGATGACAGACGACCGAGGGCCATATATCATTATCACGATAATTATTTTGTCTAGAAATTCATACGATTTCAATTTAATATCGACGATATTGGGGGTTCTCTGACAGTCTGGGAGTTTCTTCGTAAATAGTATCTATGGCAGAGGTTCCCAAACTTATTTCATGTAACGCCCACTTTGAAAATCAGTTGTTTTGTAGCGCCCGTTTTTTCTTGTCAATAACCTCAATAACATATTTGTTGCGCCTAGTTTAAAAAAAAAACATTTTTTTCAAGATTTATACCGCCCCCCTCTAGGCTTCCAGCGCCCACAAGGGGGCGTTATCGCCCACTTTGGGAAAGGCTGATCTATGGGATAAGGTAGTATAAGTACATACTTCCTGTGCATATCTGCTACCATTTGCCTACTGCCATTCAAGAGATACCAGATGCCAATATTTATTTTGCCGATAAACTGATACATTTTGAATTTTGCGATATAGTCAGAACGTGCAAGCGCCAAGCTTAGTTCGTTTTGTCTTTGCATCCCTGATTTATTACAATATGTTATTATTATTTAAAAAAATAGCTTCACACTCGCAATCCAGTAGAAGTACACAGAAGTATAACCAGTACATCACGACTAGCCGAAAACTGTAGCCCCACAATGGTTCCACAAAGTCATTCAAACAAATATTAGTCTAAGTAACTTTGTTCTCAAACAATGGTAGGTGTAAGGTTGTACGCGGTTAAACAGCTGCATTACTTCGCAAAGTGTAGTAAATATTGCACCGTCACTCACTTGTCAATTTCTAAGCTAAAAATAAGAATAAAGATTTTTTACATACAGGTAGATTTCAAAGACATACTTCAAAAAACCTAAAAAAGCTTTTGAAATATTTTTTTTTTCTGATATTGGAAGGCAAACAAGCAGACGGATTTCCTGATGTTAAGAAATTCACACCGCCTAGAGACTGGTAATGGTGCGTTGCCAACCTGAGGCTGGGATTTTAGGCCTCGAGCAAAAGTAAGTTTACCGGCTATCTTAACCTCCGTCATGACGTTATGGCGGCAGAAATAGGTAAGGCGGTGGTACCAATCCGGGCGAGTCGCTGCTAAACTCTACCACCTAGTCAGATGTCACGGTGTTAGTGACGGTGAGCCTATGCTCGCCTTTTACGAGCTGCCTGGCAAGGAAGGCATGAGATGGCGAACAAGCTCACGATTTTCCTGTCAACCTAGGCCTATGAGGCCCTAGATTTTATATCTAGGTGCGTCTCTGTCATATTGCTGGGGTGTTAGGTCTATTGTGCAAATATAACAGCTACCTTACCTTCCGGACCGGAACATGACACTGTCATTGTGATGGAAGGAATAAGGTGGTAAATGTCTATTCAGGCAAGTTGCTGCACTGTCTATCAATGCTATTGTCGATAATGACCTATTTAACATACGCTGCAGTCTATCCTAAACATGGAACTCGGACCAACACGGGGAAAAGTATATCTTTTGTATTTATCAAACAATTCAACAAGAGTTCCGGTCTGACTTCATTACTGAAAATAACGTTTGGATTATTAAAATCAATAAAACGGCAAGTTATTACAACTTTCGTGTTAACGTAAAATAATTGCGCCGAATTTGACAACAGCATGAGAAGGTTAACGTGAGTACGTTAAACGTAGTGTTATTTTTAATCAATCACTTGTCCTGATTAATATTATCTAGTATACATTATATTATATTATAAATGAATATTTATTCATTTTGACAACAGCATGAGAAGGTTAACGTGAGTACGTTAAACGTAGTGTTATTTTTAATCAATCACTTGTGCGGATTAATATTATCTAGTATACATTATATTATATTATAAATGATTAAGTACTTTTACTGTCACTAATCAATTAGTTATCTAAATACAATATTAATTTAACGTCAAATTTGAAACGTTTTTATTAAACGTTCGTTAGTAATATTGTTGACGTATACTTCGTAATAGCTGAATTCACCAGCCTTTAGTAAAATAAATATTGGACTTTAATAGTATGGGCAGACATTGTTTAGTCAATAACATTGAAAAGTGCTGTGTCAATAAAAATGACAGTCTTTTTGATTAAAAGTATACAACGGTTAATATTCTTGTATGCTTTTAATCAAAACGGCTGCCATTACTGTTCATATTATTATACAAAGTATCCCGGACACGTCTGTCTGTCTGTCGTCATTATATTTATTTTATAGTAGTCTTAAAAACTGCTAACCGGATTTTTAATTCGTTTTCATCAAAATCTATAATGAAGCTTCAGATGTATAATTCGTGAAGGTTTTAAGTATAATACACACAAAGTTGTTGAAATATGACGATATTATTTCAACATGTCGGAAAAAGTCTATCCCATCGGAAGCTTTAATCAGAAAAGCTGTCAAAACCCTTTGAACTACAAAAACATTTATGACTGTTGCTTTTTTATAGATCTACAAAAAAGTCCGCGATGGTAAGTACATCTTTTAAGGATAACACACTTTATCCATTCTAATTTTTAAATAATTGTCAGATTACGTAAAAATTATGACAGTTGTGAAGATTTATCGCGTTACATACATTTACATTACATTATTTGCCTTATGCCTTTGATATGCACATTCATTGAATATCTTGCAGTTATCGCAAAATTAAAGAATTACCTTGAAATATAATGAACTAGCGGCCTGCCCCGGCTTTGTACGGTTATGAAATATACATAATATAAACCTTCCTCTTGAATCACTTTATCTATTAAAAAAAACATCAAAATCCGTTGCGTAGTTTTAAAGATTAAAGCATATAAAGGGACATAGGTACAGAGGAAGCAACTTTGTTTCATACTATGTAGTGATGTGGATTTTAATTTTTTTAATAAAAATAACTGTGCCCTAGATTGGATGAGTTCCCGGTTGGCGATAGGCTTGCCACCTATCACACTGTGGGACTTAGTGTCTTCGTCTAGTCGTGGGTGCCCTGGTTGTGCCTCTGCCTGCCTTTTTGGGGACATGGACTTTTATGTAGTGATTATACACGAGTATAAAATATAATAGTGTAATTTTAATCGCACGTTTAGATCATTTAAAAAAATTGTTTAGTAAACATATCTACCTACATCATTTTATCTTTTTGCAATTGAATTGCATAAGTTTTAACTTGATACACAAGTAATTAAATATGAAGCCATTTAATTGCAATATTGTAGGTTACATGGTAATAAAATATTTCCGACTCAACATAATCTGCCGGTAAATGAAACAGCGTGCAAATATTAAATTGACATAGTCAGCATAATATATTGTTAAGTTAATTCTAAAAATAAATTGTTGTATTCATATAAAAAAGTATCTTCACGCCCATATCCTCGAAGAGATAGGCAGAGGCAAAACCAGGGCACCCATGACTAGCCGAAGACACTAAGTCCCACTATGTGATAGGTGGCAAGCCTATCGCCAACCGGGCTCATATCATCCCGAGCAACATTTTTTATTAGAAAATTGGAAAAATACAATTTTATTTTTGTTGCCCGACCCGGGATTCGAACCCGGGACCTCATGCAGCAAAGTCCAACAACTGAACCGCAAGACCATAGAGGAGATTCATATCAATCCCTTCAATACATTAAGTACTTTCCCCGCGTTGGCCCGGGCTCTTTGCAGAATAGACCATCTACCTTCCTGCCAGGTAACTCGTGAAAGGCGAGCATGGGCTTGCTTTCACTAACACCGTGACATTTGACTAGATGGTAGAGTTTCGCAGTGACTCACCCGGATTGGCACCACCGCCTTATCTATTCCTGCCGCCATAATATCAGCGCTTGTTGTTGACGTGTTCCGGTTCGGAGGATAAGGTAGCCTGTAAACTTACTTCTTTTGAGGTCTAACATCCCGGCCTCAAGTTGGCAACGCACCATTTCCATCTTTACTGTCTCTAGGCAGAGTGAATTTCTTACCAGTCTGCTTGTTTGCCTTCCAATATCATAAAAAAATATGATCACATTTTTTTAATAAATTGAGGATATCAATGAGTTTTTCATAAAACTTTACATTTACATCTTTACAACGGCACGTCTAAAAATGATATGGTGTCTAAATTTTTAAGAAACTGAATTGACTTCTTAAATTTTTTAAAAAAGAAACAGAAATTTTAAATCAACTTAAAATCTTATGTTCTTACAAATTTCAGATATATTTTGACGAAAGAAGTATAAAACAGGTATTTGGTATAAAATTATTCAGTTAGTTCAGATTCCTTGGTTCATAAATGTCATAATTGTTATAAATGTATAGATTAGTTAATATATTGCGTTCAGGGCATATCCAAATAAAAGTATACCTTTTTATTAAAAAGAGGTGAGTGTGCGATTCACTCACGATAGAAGTGAAACTTCAGTATTCACTCACGATAGAAGTGAAACTTCGACAAAAGAATGAGATGAATATATATTTGTGTCTCTTACCTGCAAAAGAGTGAGATGAATATATATTTGTGTCTCTTACCTGTCGCTTTTCCGTTGAACCCGTTTTGAAATCACAACGATTCTAAAGAAGTTTCACTTCAAAAATAACTCTCCTAATTGTGACGTCTGTGAATGACATACAACAGATATTTGTAGAATGTTAAACATACAAACATCTGTTTGACGAATTGATGCAGAAACATAAGAAAAACAAGTATGACATTGGAGTCTTTAAATATATATTACAGATGGGTAAATTTTTTGCATCAATACCTAAGCTACTATCTTATTTAGGCTACGATGGGATTTACAAATTCATAATTAATAAAAGTCCTTTATAAATGCAAGTAAAAAAACAAACGTTTGCACTCCGGGAGTGCCGGCAGAAGTGAAATGTTATGTTAGGGAATAATTTAGCACGAATTAATTTAATTATCAGTATGAAACTACTATAATTTATGTGGTAGAATACAATATTCATTTATTGCGCTATCGTACACCAACGTACGAACATTCGCACATGAGCCCAGCACCGTCTTACGAATTTTCGATCAGGTCACGTGTCCCGACGCGAGTTTAGAAGTTTTTACCCATTCCAAAAAAAGGACGCATCGCTGCTAAAGAAGTTTTCACTTAAAAATGGTTATTATTACATATTGATATTTATATGCTTGCAATTTCTTCTGGTTCTGAACATTAATAATATATTATATGTAGGTATATGATGTTTTCTACAAACTGAGCGAAGCCGGCCCGGGTCGCTAGTTAGGTATAAAAACAAAATATAAACCATCGAAATTATTATAGAGCGGCTAATTATTATAAAGCGGAAAAAAAAAACAAGAAGCGTTCTGGCATGCATCTGTAATCTCATTTTTTATTTAAAGAATAACATCCTAAATTTGAAATTGAATGGTTTGATGTATCATAAAATTTAAGTTTGGAATGCATATTAAATTGAAATGTTGAATGTTATAATTCAAATTTCGAAGCTGATTTAAACAAAGTCGTAAAATTTTTGTAAAGATTCAATTCTAAAACACCAAACTTTTATACTTTTAATATATTTTATAAACCAAAAATGTGTTTGTTAACTGGCTTCAAAAGAGGAGTTCCTTAATTCGACTGTATGTTGTTTTTTTTGTATATTTGTTACACGATTTTTCGGCAAATAATGTATAAATTTTGGTGGTTCTTTTTCGAAAGGTAGGTTAAGAGATTTCGAAACCTACCCCCATTAATTTTATACAGATTCAACCAGCGATTTTTGAGCTATATTAAATTTATCTAAGACATCGTTGTTGAGATATTGCCCAGGGACTTGAAAATTTATGAATTATCAAATATAAGTCGAAAACGACAACCCGGATCTTTGTAAAATTTATATTATAGGACCACATCGAAGCTGTGACCCGCGTTTCATAAAGAGAACCACGAAATCACGTCGTCGTAGTGAAACCTGTCACAATGTTATGGACAGCCAATGACTCTCCTCTATTAAAATAAAGTATCTTCACGCCCATATCCCCGAAGAGGTAGGCAGAGGTACAACCAAAGCACCCACGACTAGCCGAAGACACTAAGTCCCACAATGTGGTAGGTGGCAAGCCTATCGCCAACCGGGCACATTTCCAATCCCGACCAACATTTTTTTTTTATGAAATATTAAACTTTTTTATAATTTTGGTACCATTTTACACGCGGTCGTTTTTGTCTTCTGTTAAATCATGAGGTAGCCATTGAGTGTAAAGCTTCCAAACCTTCAGTTGCTCATGCAGAATATTTTGCACTTGACTCATGCCAATGCCTAATTCAGTAAAAATTTACTGACAACAATTTTTTTGCAAGTCATAATTAGTTCACGTACGGTATCGATGTTAGATCGAGTACCTAAGTGCAGTCGACGGCCGACCTTCACGTCTATTGTCATGGAGATGATAAATTTGGAGGTGGACGAGCCAGGTCCAAATTCTACATATCACGAATAAAACAGGACTACGAGATGGTGCTTCATGACTAACTGTTAGTCGAAGTCTTTGGCAACTCTTTTGTCTATTTAAGCCGCAGCGAAAATCTTTAAAATCATCTTCATTTAAAATTAATTTATCCATCGAGCTGCATAGTTGACTAAAATATAGTTTATTTTATTTAAATGCAAGTCTTTATTTTAAAATGTATAAACTGATAATAGTATTTTGTTGTGGAAACTAAAATATACTAAGTGTTAACCCAAGCGACATAACAAGGGAAATAGTTAATCATTTTACTTTATCATTTTTTACTGTTTTTTTAATAATAATAAATAAATATCTCTAGACAAGTTACACAAATTTAATGTAACCCCAAAGTAAGTAAATTTAATGCTTGTGTTTTGGGTTTAATCGTCAGTCAACTATTGTAATACATATATATCAGAATAAATTTAATAAACACCCAGATCTGGAAATGTAGACATCTAAATGCTCATCACACAAATTCCTGCCCCCGTCGGGAATCGAACTCGAGCCTCGCGGTTGGTCGGTGTAGTTGTGTACGCTAGCCACTCGACCAACTAAACGATTAAAAATAAATAAGATAAACGAGGCGGCGGTCGATTGAATAAATGACACATAATTAGGTTTTCTTTTTCAAAAAATGATATGCTTCTAAAAACATTATAAATACCGTCTCATATCGGTGTAACACAGGAAAACTCATAACAGTAAAAAGGTTGACTGAGCCAGTTAAATACAATGATTTGAAAGCAATTTATTTTCATGAGTTGCGAAATTTGCAAATCAGACTGTGTTTGAATGTACATATATCAGCATACAATTACTTAAAATTGGTATTGAATAATTTGTAAGTAACTTGGTTGTGTTTAAGTACCTATTTAAATACTACCAGTTATCCGTAGCTTGGATCGTATCGTCTAAATGTGCGACGGAAATATATTGTTAAATGTTAATAATTGTATTGCTCGGTGGTTTAGTGGTCCGTCGTCGGTCTTAACTTCTTCAGGTCCTAAGTTAGATCCCCTGGTCGGGCAATAAAAAAAAATAGAAAATGTGTAATTTCAATTTTCTAATGAGACTAACGTTGCTCAGTATTGGATATGTGGCCCGTTGGCGATAGGCTCGCACCTATCACATTTTTGGATTAAACGTCTTCGGCTAGCCGGTGGGGGCCCTGGTTTTTCCTCTCTTCGGCGATATGGGCGTAAAATACTTTTTTTTATTGTTTTATCTTTGTAAAACTGAAAAAATACCGACTTCAATTTCATTAACTAAGTAATTTAGATAAACAAAAAATAAGTATATTATTCGTTTCACCTGGAAGTCTATCATCAGATCCAGATTTGTTGGCAATAGGACCTCGGAACGCTTTTTAAAAGAAAAAAAAAACTCTAAAATCGACTCAGAAATTACGGAGAAATCGACTAACACACATAAAAAAAAATAAGTCAAACATATAACCTCCTTATTTTTTAACTCGATTAAAAATTTGGGTTATTCAAGTAGTTTCACAAAATACATTTAAAATGATTTTTCAAATTGTCAAGTGTTTTCAGAGATTCCTTTCTACGAACAAAGTAACAAACTTACATCTTTAAAATATTACTCGTAGTTTATCGCCTCTGTGGTCTAGCGGTCCAGGTGTTGGACCTGACTGCATGAGCTCACGGGTTCGAATCCCGGATCGGCCAACATAAAGAAAATTGAATTTTTCCAATTTTCAAATTTAAAAAATGTTGGTTGGGATTGGAAATGTGCCCGGTTGGCGATAGGCTTGCCACCTATCACATTGTGGGACTTAGTGTCTTCCGGCTAGTCGTGGGTGCCTTGGTTGTACCTCTGCCTACCTCTTCGGGGATATGGGCGTGAAGATACTTTTTAGAAGTGAAGTTTAGCTAATTTATAAGCGGTAAAGTATTTATTTGTTACTTTTGCTGACTATTAAAAATTTACGCCAACCAAAGTAACATTACTTATACAGTAAATTTAATTTTGTATTAAGTATCTGTATCTAACCCTAAAAATAGATTTTGAAAAGTTAATAAAATTTTTGAAGTTTACAAAATGCACTACGAATAAACTCCTTCCGTCTTCCTTTCTACACGAGGTTAAAATAATTATGTCAATTTTTAAATTAAGCAAGACTGCAAATAATTTTACTCGTTTTAGTTAAAGAAATGGGGAGTTTAATGGAGGCACGATGGACGATGTATCATCTTCAACAGATCTTTGGGGATTATCTTTCTATGATTTGGTCGTTTATCATCTTAATGTGACAGTTTTAGGAACGAGATGCTTGATGCATTGCAACCGACTTGTTCAGTTTAAATTGGTCTTTAATGTGAGTAAGTATCTTAACGCCTATACCCCCGAAGGGGTTGGCAAAGGCACAACCAGGGCACCCACGAGCCACGACTAGCTGAAGCCCACAATGGGATAGATAGCAAGTCTATCGCCAACCGGTCACAAATCCAATCCCGGGCAACGTTAATTTATTAGAAAATTGAAAATACACATTTTCTATATTTTTGGTGCGCGACCCGGGGATCGAACCCGGGACCTGAAAAAGTCAAGTCCAACGCCGGACCGTTAGACCACAAAAACGATCATTGTCTTTAATGTGAGTAAGCGGTTACCCTCTGTTTTGCTTCCAGTGCGTAAGTTTATTTGCAGTATTAATTTTGTTGCGCACTCATTAAGCTAATTTTAAGTTGTCGATATCTTTTTTTAAAGAAAAGTAATAGAAAGAGATAGAACACGTTTAGTGCTGTCAGATTTATTAGTGCATGACGCTTCTACAGACTTTTAACCTATCCCACAAAAACATTGATTAAAAACCTAAAAATAGGAATATAAAAACAGCACGAGCTTACATATCCGGTCTATCTGACATGTCTCTTTTTTGTATCATTGCAAAATGATAGCGTACTCTTAAAATTATTTTAGTTAGTGCCTAGCAGCATTATCATCAGCATCTATGGAAGGTTAAACGGCTAGTGCTGGCTTTAGTGAAACCATAATCATTAGAAGTAAATGTTAAAAACATAGTATTACAGTAATAAAGATTTTAGGGATTTTCAACCAGCCTGTAACGTGGCTTCTGGAATCGACGTGACCATTTACTCTTTTTGATTTTTTTACAAATCAATCTGTCCGTCCGACCGTCCGTCAAAGGCATTTTTCCATTAAGTATTCTTAAAATTAAAGGGCTAAAGCGCCCCATACCTGGAGCTGAATCTAAAAAAGCAATTCTGCATATACAGTTCCATGTGTGGGGAACGCCCCCTTAATTATTTTTTTAGTTTTATCTAATAATCGTAAAACGTTTCACAGAATACATTTACCTTTTACCAAGTTTTTACAGGTTTTACGACCGTATTAATAAACATAGTCTAAAGCACTCGAAGGTTTAAGTTTACATTATGGTGAGCCTTTACCATTAGTTGATATAGTTTACGTTATTAGATTAGAAAGGTACTTGTCGAATCTATGACATTTTTGGTCTGAAAATGTGTTTCTCTTAGTTACCAATAGAGGCGCTGTTCAACGTTTTTATACAAATAATTTACAGAGACGTCAGCGAGTACAATAAACTTGACAAGCCGTAAAATCATGGCAAGGGTTCTGTAGTACAGTGTAATAAAAACTATAATATCAAATTAGACCTCGGAGTACTAAAATCTATGTTTAATAATGAGAAGGATAATGTTTTGGGAATAAATTGGCTATGACGTACGGGCAAACAGACAGACGGAAATTTGGAATCTATAAGGGTTCGGTTTGTCATTTGATATATAATCTCCTTTCTTATACATAAACTTCTTTTTTACTTTTAATGTTTGTCAAGACTGTCACTATGTTTTCTTCTAGGTAAATTAAAGCCAAGTTTAATGTGGTTTATCGTTTTATTTAATGTATCAATTTTATTTAGTTTGGGTATAGTTATTTTTAGACTATTAACAATAGTTAGGGAAACCTAAAAAGGAGGGTAATCTACTACATAACATACAATAACCTTGCGTAATTTCACATTGTGTCCCACAAAATAAGATAATTGTTAAAGCAAAATAAGGTTTCACTTTAGTCGCCCAAAAGTGATTGGTTGTCTAATTGACGAGCATAAGTAGGCAAAAATACATTTTGCCTACGTGTCTTTCTATAAATACATTTTGTTTGTACGAATATTGTAATGAATAAAACTTGCTTATTACTTAAAACTTTTATTGACAACTAGCTACTCCGGTGAACTTCGTTCCACCCGTTCAGTTTGTATGGGAAAAATGTTCTTTTTCCATTTTCCCGGTTTTTCTCTTCATAAGAACCTTGTCCTGACAATAAGTTACACAACACAAAAAGAAATAACCAAATCGGTCCAGTCGTTCGGAAGTTATGCGCTTACCAACACATTTAGTGATTCATTTTTATATTATAGATAAATAAAATAAAATAAAATCTCTGGACATGTTACACAATATAAACATATCAGTTCAATCAATGTAATTAAGATAACATTTTTGATAATACTTTTGGCTATCAAATTAAACAGCTTATCATTATGTCAGATGAAAGATTGAAAAAACAGATATTGCGGATATGGATATATGTAGGTACATGGGGAGACCTATGTTATCATTCCACTACCAACTTGCTCGCTTATTGGAAGGTGGTAGAGAGTATCTGAAACTGGTCTTTGTGTTTGAAAGTAGAATGAATGAGGAAGTTAGGTTTAGGCAGGTCTGCACGGTTCATAATACTCAGTTTGATACTTTCTGTCTACCTTGCAAGGAACTCGACGTGAATATATTTTTTATGGAAATGGAAGGCAAACAAGCATACGAATTTCCTGATTCACTCTGCCTAGAGACACCAAAGATGGTAATGGTGCGTTGCCAATCTGAGGCTGAGATGTTAGGCTTCGAGAAAAATAAGTAAGATATACATATCCCTGGACAAGTTACACGAATTGAATCTAGCAATTTATATGATTGTGTTATGGTGCTAGTCAACGATACTAATACATAGAAATACTTAAATAGATATCAGAATAAATTTGATACACACCCAGACCCGGAAATGCAGACATCTAAATGTTTGTCACACAAATACCTGTCCCGTCGGGAATCGAACCCCAGGCTCGTGGTTGGTCGGCGTAGTTAGGTGTGTACGCTAGCCACTCGACCAACGAGGCGGTCAAATTGATTGAAGATTGAAACTGATACTTACTTATTCGTCTTAACGACAAGTCCCTGTCAGGATAGACAGCGGATATCAAGTGCTAAATGTCACGATTCTTTTGTAGATGTGTTAAGATTCGTCCACATTCATTATTACTCTTTTCATATTAATATCCTGTTTTATAAGACTTTAGTCACCATTCTCGGTTAAAATCGGATCAATTTGATCGTGGAATGCCAACCTAAGTCTCCCCGGGTACTTACGACTATCCACATTGGCATTGTATATCAGCTTTGTCAATCTTTCGTCTACCATTCCTTCGTTAAGACCGAACCAACAGAGAATGCCTTTTTCATCACTCGCACTATCACTGTCAAAATGTCACTGTTACGAATTTTTGAAGTGAAAACTTCTTTAGCGGAGTTGCGCACTTTTTTTGGAATGGGTAAAAACTTCTAAATTCGCGTCAGATCGTCAGAACGTAAGACGGCGCACTGCGCATGCGTGAATAAGACGGAGCGAGATCTAAAATAAAACGTAGATTCATAGCTGTTTTTGTATTGCTTAGATATTAGCTAAAAGTATAGGATGCGCAATGGATAATACGCCGCAATATACCTACCATTTCATTCTCACAATTAGCAGATACGTATAATATCAATAGACATTGCTCTATTTGTTCCATCTTAAAAATAAGCTTTATGTGTAGACGAGCAATGTTCGTTACACAGATAATATGGCGACGCTCCTAGCCATCACGTGGTCTTACCTTTGCGAGTTTTTGTCAAGCCAAATGCAACCTGCATTGTTATGAAAATAATATTTGTGCATAAATTATAGTACTTTCATACTGATAATTAAAGCAATTCGCAAAAAGTATTCCCTAACCATTCCAAAATATCAAAAATGCGCAAGGTTTATATTCAAGTTTTCACTTCTGCCGGCACTCCCGGATTGCAACCCGTCTTTTTTATTAATTAAACCTTCTTACACGTTGCAACGAAGAAGAAACGTTATATTATTTTTTTTGTATCTGGAGATAGTGAAAAAAGCTGACAATTTTAGTTGAAATAACTTTTACATGTAAGTACGACATACTAATCCTACTTTGATTATTTTTAATCAACTTTAAAACGGAGAAAGCTTTCAATTTAAATTTATCCAATTTCAAATGAAAAATCCTCTTGTATAACATACTACCAGATACCACACACATACCTACCACATATCTCCACAGATCCATACATAATTTTTTATCAAAATCTGATTGGCATCCGGTTGGCAACGCATTATTATCACCTTTGTTGTTTCTAGGCGCCGCGAATTTCTAACCATCAGGAAATCCGCCTGATTTTTTTGTTTGTCTCAAATCAAAATATTAAAAGAAGTAGGTTTTGAGTTATATTGTTGTTTACATAACCGACTCATTATAATAATAATAATAGTAATGTCTAAGCAAAGATTTTGTTATAATTATAATGTAATTATTATTATTATTGCGGCGTAGATGTTGAAGACGAGTTTTTCAATTTTGCAGCTATTAAATTATACGGGTATTTATTATGGTAGAAAAAATGATTAGAAATGTATAAAAGTTGATAGTTTTCTGATATAAAAAAGCAGGTTCAAGGTAAGGTAGGTTCACTTGTATGGTTCAAATGAATAAAGATTTTTCTGATTCTGATAGGTTATATGTTTGGCGCCTAATATGTTTTTCAAGGGCTAATAGGGCGCAAATGTTTGTTTTATACAGTGCCAATAATATTATGTAATTGGTTAGTAAGTGACAATACATCTGAAAGTAGGACACATATGAATAAAATAAAACATTTATGAATAATATTTCTCTGTAACAACTAGGTATATTATTAGGTTATAGACGTTATTTTGCGAGTCTGGTGGTCTAACATTTTCAAGGTATAGAAGATGTAGGTAATGGTTGCTGTCAAAGTCAAAATGATGTCTTTGTTTACTTCGTAGGTAAAAAAGCAGCACCTTCCCTCAAAATGCATATTTGTTAAAATAATACTGACTTACGAAACTAACATAACATACGTTAAAGTGAGCCAATAGTAAAAATGTTAAGATAATGCTTAAAAAATTATAGAAGATATGACCACTGGTAATAGGTTAAAATGTTGCTTTGAGTAAGCTTCCCCTAATTTAGGAAAAGCAGGAATGTTAAATTTAACGATCATGGACCAATGCCGTCATGGTCCAACAAGCATCAAACTTATAAAGTATTTTTTTTAAGGAACGTGTCAATATCAGTTTCTTACGGACACTTATGAATTTAAATACAATATAAAAAGAAGCGCCATTGCTTTGTTCATGATAGCAGTAATTTCGAACAAAGCCCAATGTGAACCGCTGTCATAATATTAGGAAAGTATCTCGCTAAATCTTGATCTATACATTAGGGTTGCCTGGAAGAGATCACTGACTTGGCGATAAGGCAGCCTTTGTATATCTTCTTAGTTCAAGTTTTTAAGCTATTGCATAGCTTCTATCACGGGCCTTGAGCGTCGAGACCGAATCCAGAAACTCCGTAACGAAAATAAGCTAACACCCCCCACTCCCACCGGCATAGCAGTGATACTTTTTAGTTTTACTATCTATCGATGAATAGCAGGACTTTAAATGTCTTTTTGATCACGCTTGTCACTTTAGTTCAGCAACTCGCCTCTAGGTGGCGATGGTTGTATCGGAGTTACTGCGCATACATACTCCCCCTCGTCGCCCCGCAATCTGGTGATGCATGTATGCTTATGCAATAGCTTTTTCGCGGCAGTCTCCGAGTGCCACACGTCTTTTTTTGATGTATTTGCAATTTTTATGTATTTGGTGCACAATAAAGGGTTATTGTAGTGTATAGGTCGTTAGTATACTTGTAGCTATCAGACACCAATGACCTCTATGGTCTAGCGGTCCAACGCCGGACCACAAAGATCTTGACTTTTTAGTTTTAAGAAAATAGCGTTGCGTAGGTTTGGATTTTTTGGATATTGTGGGACTTATGTCTTCTGCTAGTTTTGGGTATCCTGGTTGTGCCTCTGCATTTTCTTTGTAGATGTGGGCGTGAAGATACTAACAGACGCCAAAGCATCTCGCACGTAAAATAGAATGAGCATTGTTTTCTCACGTAAACAGAGGCCTTCGTTTTCATTTAAGCCAAGTTCTTTTGATCTATGAGAGAACGAATGGTTTTTTTGTTTTCGTTGAATTGGTATATGACCGTTGTATACATAGAAAAACCAGCGGACGTCTGCTCTCTGCAACACATGCATTTATATCTTTAAATAAAAAAACACTTGTACTGTTTCACGTATCACTCATTATTTATTTTTCGTAAATAGCCTCGGGTTTAACAGTAAACTTGAAACCAAGTAAAGTTTAAAACTTTATTTGGAAGTTTTACCAAGTGCCGACTATGGAAAATATCAAATTGTAGATTTGCATCAAGCATTCATGCGCTAAGACAAGAGCGGACTACAGCGTCCACTAAAAATAGTATACAATAAGTTTTTTTTATGATCCAATATCATGGCAAACAAGCAGACGGATATCCTGCTGGTTAGAAATTCACGCCGCCTAGAGACACTAAAGGTGGTAATAGTGCGTTGCCAACCTGAGGCCGGGATGTTAGGCCTCGAGCAAAAGTAAATTTACCGGCTACCTTACCCTCCAAACCGGAACACGTCATGACGTTATGGCGGCAGGAATAGGTAAGGCGGTGGTATCAATCCGCGTGAGTCGCTGCGAAACTCTACCACCTAGTCAAATGTCACGGTGTTAGTGATTGTAAGCCTATGTGCTCGCCTTTTACGAGCTGCCTGGCAGGAAGGCAGATGGTCTATTCTGCAAAGGAGCCCATACCAAAGTCTACGTTAAAACCAGAATTTAACAATTTTGAAGTGCAATACTACTCGGCACCACACGGTAGCTTCATTATATTTCACAGAATAATGCTCGTTATTCAAAAATATGCAAAAAACTGTCATTATCTTGGAATCTTTCACATTGACGGTTTGATAATTATTTGTAGACATATTTCTTAAGCATTATTACATATCTTCAAGCCAAGTAGGCAGAAATATCTAGTGTCGAATCTCACGTTCCTGGCAGACCTGTCTGGCTTCCTCTACATTCATTACCCTATTCATACAAACGCGCCGGTATCGGAGACTCTTAACACCCTCCTCGAATAATATCCGAGCGATTTGTTCGTGGAATGTTAAACTTGGTCTCTCCGGGTACTTACATCCATCCACATTCGCATTATATATCTGCTTTATCAATCATTCGTCTATTATTCTTTCCACTTGACTGAATCATTTTATATAACACTAGCTGTTACCTGCGGCTTCGCCCGCGATAAATTGAGATGTAAGCTATCCTATCTCTCAAGTTGGATCGAACTGCACATGGTGTGCGAATTTTATTATAATCGGTTAAGTGGTTTAGGAGTCCATTAAGGACAAACATTGTGACACGAGATTTATATATATTAAAAGATATTTGTTAAGCACTTATCTTTAAGGTAAGTGAATAAATAATTTATGAGAAAGACGAAAACTAATTGCTAAGTATTGCACTTTGTTTCGGACTGCGCTAATAAAAGCGAACAAAGGTCCTCATACCGTTTCCGTTTGCTTTGACTAGGGCTGCAACTACGAGTGGTTAGCTTATTAATGGACCATTGTGGTCAGTGCTAAATGGTTGTGTTTATTTATCACCAAGTAAGTTATATCAATTTGCCCAGGGACAATTTTGACAAGATTTGTTTGTTTCGTCATTCGTAGGTAGTTTACATTATGATATGATTGTTTGATTATATAATTAGTATCAAAACATAGTTATGGTCACATATGGAAGTGTAATATTGTATTGAAGATGCTTGTTAAATTTTTAAAAAAAAATTCACACATCCATTTTTGTTTGTAAGAACGAACTTTAAATTTATCTGTATTACTGAAATTGCAATTGTTATAACGTTTACTTACATTTTGATTGTTAAAAAAATCTTTTGTGACTTTGTGGACATTTTAATAAATCACAGAGCACCGATTTAAAAACTAAATAAAACTAAAAACAAACAAAAAAGAAAATGTGGTATTTTCTATTTTCTATTAAAAACAGATGTTCCTCGGGATTGGATATCTGCCCGGTTAGCGATAGGCTTCCCACCTATCAGATTATGGGACTTCGTGTCTTCGGCTAGTCGAGGGTACCCTGGTTGTACATCTGCCTACCCCTTCGAGGATATAGGCGTGAAGATACTTACTAAACAAAAAAACGCCGTAAAAGTGCAAAAGTTCTATTTTCTAATTGATTACTCTAAGACTCTTTCGGTAATAACAAGATTTTAAGAAATAAAACAATTTGATCCGAATAAAACAGTTTTATGTGAATAACTAATTTATCAACTAGAAAATAGAACTTTTGCGCATTTTTTTGTGTTTATTACTTTTATTTAGTTTTTAAATAGATGCGTGTGAATTGTTTGTTATTGTGAATAACAATTTCGCATTATCATTTGGATTGTGTACTTCATGTTGGGATGTGTGGTCGATGACTTCATGTAAATAAGGTAAATATTTCCATTACAACATTTTCTAGTAGATGAAAAAAACTTGTTGCAAAACCCATTAAAGATAAGAGAGTTCACGTTTTTATCATAATAAAGTACTTAATAGTCTAGATGTTATGTATTTTACTTTTAATACATAGAAATATATATAATAATATTTTACCGAATAATAGTAAGTATATCGAACAATTTCGGAACAAAACTTGGCACCAAAAAGTACTAAAAGTAGTAATTTTATCTTGTACTTTTATCTTGTCATCGGATTTTACAATAAGAATAGGAAGACTCGTTTGCTTGAAATTATATTAAGGTAACTAGCAGTTTCACGCAGCTTCGCCTGCATAACTTGGCTTCTACTGCACCGATTTTGATGAAACAAAGCCTATGTCACTCAGGGATAATGTAGCATTCTAAGGGTGAAATAATTTTTGAAATCGGTCCAGTAGTTTTGCAACCTATTCGTTTCAAACAAAAAATCAAACATTCCCTCTTTATAATATTAGTATAGATGGAAGCATTTGTCACTAGTTTTTAATATTTTAGTACATTGGATAGTTGTAGCACATTGGTTAATCATTTTTATTTTTATAGTAGGTAAGAACCAGACCAAGTTATAAGAGGTTATATAGTCATTTGTTAGTCAGTTTAGTGTTTAATAAAATAATTTAAAAAAAAGTACTAATCATTACAAAATACATATATTAAAGATCACATACATACATAAAAGATCACAAAAATAGGGCTTTTTACTGTAGAGTATTTCACTAGTAATTTAGTAATTACTTTTTTAGTAATAATTGAATTATGTAGATTTTTAGATGATTCCATTAGTGATAAAATAATTCAGTTTCTTCGTAATAATCTACTAGTTGAAATTAATATATTATTTCAACTTTAACAGGTCATTAGGAAAAGTCTATGTCAGTGTTTTTTTTAACTTATTTCAAATTGTAGGTAATTAATTATAAAGAGAACAAATTAAACTTATTATAGATGTACTATCCTTTTAAAATGAAACAAAAGCAAAAGAGATGGAACATTTAAGACATGTCAGATTAGTCTGGACGTACTACATACACGTACATTATTATAGCCCTGATGATGCTTGTATAGCGAAACCGGTTGGCTAAACCATAAAAATAAAAAATAATAAAATATATTGTGGAAAGTACAAGTGTTTCTACCTAAAAAGTTTTTTTTCCTATCTACATAATATATAAAAAAATAATCCCAATTTTGCGAGGTCATCACATGACGTCTGAACGAATAGACCAGTTTTAATAATAACTTTTTTCGTTGTATTGGTTATTATAGGGAGAAGTTTCTTATGAAAAAAAGATAAATTGCAGGGAAAAAAACAACACTTTAATCTATACAAATTGTTAGTAGCAGTTAATTTCAAGCGATACAAAGTTCGCCGGGTCGGCTAGTTTACTAATTAAAACAAGTACAAGGCTATAATAGGTTTGCTACTAGTCACATTGTGGACTTAGTAATGTCTCCTGCTAATCGTGAGTGGGTTGGTTGTCCTCTGTCTACGACATCACTATTAAGAGCGTAAAGATACTTAGCTGTTATAAAATTAAAGTAAAAAGTTAAATGTATCCTCGTGTCTCAAATTTAGTTGGGCAGTTGAAGAATTCTTCAAACTAATCCGGAAGCAAACTAGGGACTAACAATAATTATGTGAAGTAATGTCATAACATCCTCGACTTAAAATGCCATGGATTGTATTATTGCAGCTAGCTTTGCAGACATTTTTATATCATATAATGACTCAACATAATGTAATAATAATAGCCACGGCATACCAGCTGACAAGTTGATCGTATAAAATTATGCGACGTGTATACAACTTGTTGATTATATTTAACTAGATGTTGCCTGTGGCTATAGTCTTTCTTTTTCTTTAGGTTTTGGCCTATACGTTAGTAATTTGCCATTTTCAAGTAGAAATTTGCATCCAATTTGTCATTAGTCATTAGTCGTCAGTAAATCATGTCAGGCTCTTGGGTAAAGCGGTGGCCTCATTACTCAAGCTCATGTAATGAGATTTGGCGGTAACGAGGACATACACGATACGCTGATTTCTTCATGATCATAATCGTTTTCTTAAAGAAGGAAAGAAAAGAAAGAAAGAAAAAATATTTATTTGCGGAATATGAGTGTTACAAAGATGTTACAAAATTATTTAAGCGTTGCTACATATTTTATATCCTGTTCCTATATATTTATATTTTAACAGGTTTTTAATTATGTATTCACGATTTACTATTTACACACCGTTTTTTTGTTTGTTTTGAGATTACATGATTATTTATTAATACACAATATTTTTAGAATGTAAATTAATTTATCCCTATCTACCGTAAACTACCACTTAGCGGAATGTGCAGACGCGTAGTCGTGGTGAAGGATGGTATGAATGCGAGGACGCTTTTTGCAAACTTTGTAAGACACTGGGCATACCATTCTCTTCTTGACTATTGTTAGCAACTTTTCAACAGGACAGACCCACTCTGTTACGTGGATTTTTCTTTCCTGTTTGAAACGGTGGACCCTGTTACAATGCTACAAACAGCAAATGATACTCCTCCATTATTTATAAAAATCAATGTCACTTTTCGTTGTAATTTTATAACTCAAGAAAGGGCTCACCTATCCAAACCAAATGTTTAGACTTTGTTTGGACTATTTAGTAGATGATTTATGTGAAGTTTGCATAAAATCGGTTCAACGGTTCTTCATTTATCACATTTTTTGTAACAAATGAATTCAATAAATGGAGGTTCCTTTTGTTAATAGAGATTGTGCTGTCATATTGAAACTTTCTTCAGCTGTTTTTCTTTTTTTGTTTGTTGTATTATGTTATTTATGCAGCCATATACGAGTACATAGCGAAGCACGTACCGGGTCGCTAGCACTTTCTATAATTTTTCGGCACCATTTGACATGCAGTGGTTTTTGTCTTCCGGTATCCTTCGAGCGCAAAGCTTCCGAACTTTTAGTTGTTTATACAATTTTTTTTCACTTGACTCATTTTTATGCTTAATTCAGTACGAATTTGCTGATAAGCATTTTTATTGCCAATTATAATTATTTGTCGAATGTTATCGACATTAGGTTCAGTAACCGCAGTCGCCAGCGGACCTCCAAGTTTACCGACATGGAGATGATCTCGTCTACATCTACATTCTCCGAACTAGGGACACACAGTGCTACGAGATGGTGCTTCATCACCAAATGGCAATTGAAGACTCTGGGCATCTCTTTTGTTGTAGAGTCTGCCGGATTGTTACCACCGCCTTACTTGTCCTGCTCCTGCTGTCATACCGTCAGCGCTTGCCGTTGACGTCTTTCGGTATGGAGGATAATGTAGCCACTAAACTCACTCTTGCTCCAGGCCTAACATCCCGGCCTAAAGTTGGCAACGCACCAATACCACTTTTGATAGATATACGTGGCATGTTTTTTTCCATCAGAAAATTCGTCTGTGTAACTAACCTGCTAAAAAAAAGAACACAATTATCTGAAGTCTGAACCCCGCACAAAAAAAGCAAAATGACAATCTCGAAAGTTAAAAAAAGTAATATGTACCTAGAGAGTTCTATTTTTAAATTTTGTAATTGCTTTTTTTTATTGTAAGTGGCCAATTCCAGAAACTTTTAGTATGCCCCACATACTATTTAATTTATTGAATGCACTATTTTAACAAAACAAACATTAGTCGATCGGTGAAATACGAGTAGTTTAATACTACAGAAACATAACCATGGAGATGCTGTTAATACAAAACCGTTTGGCAAATTTGAAACATGTAAAACACAACTTTTTTTTTTGTAAAACACAACTGTGCAAGTACAAGTTCCTAAATTAATAATCATAAGTAGGGAAAAGTTAGATGCAAAATATTTAAACTTCTCTTCTTAGTGATATGATAAATTATCTAGCTAGTTCACATGGTTTGGTTGCTAACATGATATGAAACAATGAAACCATGATGGGTTTGGGTAACATGGTTAGTTTCTTATTAAATTTAGGTTTGTTTTTACTGATTCTTACTTAGATATCTAATATATAAAATTCTCGTGTCACAGTTTTCGTTGCCATACTCCTCCGAAACGGCTAGACCGATTTTGATGAAATTTTTTGTGCTTATCCGGTATCTATGAGAATCGGCCAACATCTATTTTTCATCCCCCTAAATGTTAAGGGTGGTCTACCCCTAAATTTTTTTTTTGCAATTTTCAGACAATTTTTTTTGTTTTTATTTTTTTTGATACAGCATATAAAAGTACATACAACCCTAAATTTTCACCCTTTTATCACCAACCCCTATTTTCTAATAGTCATTTTTAAACGGGTCGATAACTGATCAATCGTCATTTAATTAGTTATATGGCAAAACAACGTTTGCCGGGTCAGCTAGTAATTTATAATATTAAATACCAGTGCATGATTTCAGGTAAATAAGAGTTCAATTAATTTTAAAAGCGGAAAAGCGTAACATAAAGATTTTTGAGAGGATCCTTGTCCAATCTGGATAGAAAGGACAATAAATCACAACGCCAAACCTACATCAAGTTATGTAATACTTCCGACAAACTTAAGCTTCCCAATGTTAATGGAAATCGTGATAGTAATAACAAATTAAGGGGAAATTAATTATATTTCTAAAATATTACATTGGGGTCAATCAACTTTATTAAAATACTAGGTCCTTTATAAAATTGACGTTTGTCGTACTGTCGTGGTCGCTGTATTTAATTACATTTTTTTTTGTTTAGGAATTTCAAATTTAAATTTATACAATTAATTCCACTTGTATTTGTATTTCATAATACGTCATTCATTTGTTTTTTAACTGTTTTTTTTTATTTGCGTGGGTCAGTTTACAAAATAGAAAACAAAATATCGAGTTATTTACGAGTACGAGGTCCACCGCGGTATTAGGGCTACGAAAAATAACGAAGGGCTTCAATGTGTCAGTCCAAACCGCCTTCAAAATTTTGTTGATTCCTGTCCTAATGAACTACCTACGAAGTGAGAGAATTGTATAGATGAATATGGTTCTAACTTTTATTAAAAAAGTATAAAACATTAAAAATATTCGACTTTTTGTTCCTCCCACACAAAACGCTAATTTTATATGTACGGACTTCTTGTTATACCAGTTCGCTACAACTTCGTCCACTCATTATTTTGTGGTATAGTCATTA
>NJDC01008265.1:43447-54797 GCA_002245475.1 Calephelis virginiensis | reverse complement strand
AGCAGAATAGACCTTCTGCCTTCCACCTTAAAGGTGAGCACGTGCTTACCGTCACTAACACCGTTACATCTGACTAGGTGGTAGAGTTTCGCAGCGACTTGCCCGGATGAGTACCACCGCCTTACCAATTCCTGCCGCCATAACGTCATGACGCGTTCCGGTTCGGAGGGTAAGGCAGCCAGTAAACTTCCTTTTGCTTGAGGCCTAACATCCCAGCCTCAAGCTGGCAGCGCACCATTGCCACCTTTGGTATCTCTAGGCGGCGTGAACTTAAAGAAAGCATTGTATGCATTAGTTAACAAATTCTACTATTTAATTATTTTAGATCCAATATGTAATCTAAGTAACAAATATACAAATTCTAAGATGTATCGCGTTCGATAAATCTCGGATGGTACAATAAAGTGGAGTGCTTTGAGTAACGATAGGTCGCCCGCAACATCGCCGCGAGACAGTCCGGTAATAAATCACCGATGCTTCCCGGTTCCAGAACCGTGCGGATGGTTACCGTGTTATCGAGGAATCTATCTTGTTGTGACGGATTTATTGCTGCTCCGATTGCAAGATTTTTAAAAGTGATTACAACTGCCCCAGCGATGTAACGTCAATGACAATTTACTTGCTTTGTTTTCAAGGATAAGAACTGTTTGTCTTTAATCGTGGTTATTATGCCGTGTTAAATGTATCAAAGAAGAAGAGATCGTAGCACTTGGTGGGTTATAATGTGTTTGTCTATATTTTTATAACAATACGTAAAATATCTGAACCGGTTAAAGATAGGGTAGTTAACACAAACACATTAAGCAACAATAGTCCAGTAAAAAGTTAAATGAAACCATGATCTGACCAGTTTTGGGGAAATGAGTAAAAATGTGTTCATTAATACTTAAATAATGATATTATGAAAGAAATTTTGATTTAAATTTTAAATTAAGGGGAAAGGGATGAAAAAAATAAAAAAAAGGTTGAAAAATGCCTTTTTTTTAATCCTTAATAACGGTAGGAAATGGAAAAAAAAGTTTCAAGTAAAAGTTGTAGAGAAAAAAATTCTACACATAAAAGTTCCTCTTCATTTTTTTGTTATCTGCTTTAGTTTAGCTGCCGGGTGTTGGACTTGACTGCATGAGGTCCCGGGTTTGAATCCCGGGTCGGCCAACAAAAGAAAATTGGATTTTTCTAATTTTCTAATAAAAAAATGTTAGCCGGGATTGGAAATGTGCCCGGTTGGCGATAGGCTTGCCACCTATCACATTGTGGGACTTAGTGTCTTCGGCTAGTCGTGGGTGCCTTGGTTGTACCTCTGCCTACCTCTTCAGGGATATGGGCGTGAAGATACTTTTTTTAAGTATTTATACACACTCAAAAACAGCCGTTTATTTGAATAAATTAAAATGTGTTTCAATATTGAAGTATTTATCGTTTAAAAGCAGTAACACTGCGAAAAACCGACTTCGATTTCAATAGTCGTTTAAATACACAAAGTTTTGCTAGGATTCCATCATCAGATCCAGACATGGTACGAATGGGGCCACCTCGTTAGTACACTTTTTAAATATAAAAATGCAAGAAAATACAGGGGTTAATAAAAATATAGCCTTCTTCTTTTTTAGGTGTTGGTTATAAAACGTAACCCTTCCTCCACAGACAGATAATATTATTTTAAATTTGATTTCGACACCATTATAAAAATCCTCACATAAAAGTTAAGATGATTTTCTTTCCGACCTTGTTTGTATGAGAAATGGCTTTTCTCGTAAATATTTATGGCGGCCACGATTGCAAGTACCCAACATAAAAGGTTACAGGTGAAACGAGCTCCCATAAACATTTGACAGCCTTTTAAAATCCAGAAATCGTTTTATCGTGATATATTCAGCTTAAGTTCCCTAGGTTTGCGTACACTGAGTGATAAACCAAAGCTTAAAGTCACTCCGTGTGTTGGAAATGCAAGACTAATCTCTCTATTTGTTATCTACATCTTTCACGTTACTTTTTTCGCGGGCTATCTTTCGCACTTAGCTAATAATTGCAGCCATTTTACGGCGACAACATGGATGATTGCCAGAAAGCCGTAAGATCCTGCAAGTTGTAGTCTTCCACATGGTCCCCGGCCTTCAAAGTACTGAATCCGTTGATATGCCTTACATTGTCATCGTACTTGATTATTCCTCCTTCTTGCATGTTCTGCAAAGGGGACTCCTTGGTGACACCTTTCAATTTCAAAGACGTTCCCTTCTACAGTTGTGACGGTCTCGTTTAGCGTACATGCCCAACGCCACCAGTCAACTCAGAGCTTGGATTCGTTTTTCTATGAGGATAGGCATTTGTGTGCCGAACATATGAACTATAAATATTGCTAGATTTGGGCTGTTTATTAAATTGAATCCAGCATCTTTTTAATCTCTTTAATCTTTTTAATCTTTTTTTTTATCTTTTTAAACATTTCATATTTTTAAATAAAGAAACTTATACTACAAAACAATGTTTTTGATTTGTTTTTTTTTTAATCAAAAATACTGTTTTGTAGTTTAAGTTTTAGCCCTGATGATGCTGTACAAGCGAAACCTGTAGACTATTATAAATTACAAGTGATACGTAAGACACTAAAATTGTTTCTTTATTTAAAAACTAGCGGCCCGTCCCGGCTTCGCGCGGGTATAAAACATACACATAAACATTCCTCTTCAATCACTTTATCTATTAAAAAAACCGCATCAAAATCCGCTGCCTAGTTTCAAAGATTTAAGCATACAAAGGAGCATAAGGAAAGAGAAAGCGACTCTGTTTTATACTATGTAGTGATTTGAATATTTGGAAGTTTTACCAAGCGCCGACGATGGAAAATATCAAATATAAAAAAAATATTTAAGCATTCATATGTATTGAACCCATAACACAAACTATTATGTACTTACTGGGGCTATGCTATATTTGTGTAATTCATCCAGGTATATTTATTCACTTGCTGACCTAACAGACGTCCTGACCTATGTTATATGGACCTTCTCCTGATAATAACTAAAACAACGAAAAAAATTAGCAAAACTAGTTCGGCATACGCTTGAATGCCGTACTAATTTTGCTAGCAGCCTATCCCAGCTTCACACAGGTAGATAAACTTCTATGTTACGTATAAATCTTCAATTCAATTCAATTCATCTTTATTTGCAGATAAGGTTACAATTGTGTTTACCAATATAAATATTAGATGCTCTTATCTAAGCCCATTAGGCGTGCAAATTCACATTCACATTAAAATACAAATTACATAGTTTCATTAATTATAACATAGTAACAATGTCGACAATAAATTCTTCATAGTATTTAACATTAGTCAAGTGTTCCTCTTGAATCTCTTTATCTCTTGCAAAAAAACCGAATGAAAATCAGTTTCGTAGTTTTAAAGATCTAAGCATACATAGGGACAGACAGCGGAAAGTGATTTTTGATTTAAAGTTTAAACTAAAGTGTCTTCACGCCCATATCCCTGAAAAAGTAGGCAGATGTACAACCAGGGAACCCACGACTAGCCGAAGACACTAAGTCTCACAATGTGATAGGTGGCAAGCTTATCGCTAATCGGGCACATACCTATCCAATCCCGAGCAACATTTTCTTATTAGAAAATCGGAAATACCGAATTTTCTTTATTTTGCCCGACCCGGGAATCGAACCCGAGACTGCGAGAAGTCAAGTCCAAAACCTGGACCTCTGGACCACAGAGGCGATGTATCTTTTGTATCTGAATATACATGTAGCGAATACGTTTAAGGTCTCAGATACCTAATTAAAAATAATAATATTAGGTTAAGATTGCACAATCTTATCCTAAAATTATTCCAGCCAGCAAGGCCAGCTTAAAATAGTGGTAGGTACTATTTAAATTTTGCGCTTCGGCTATATTCGTCAAGCTTCGGAAATCCGAATGCATTTTAAATATATATCTATATAGAGTTGTTATTACATAATCAATCATTTCGCTTAAATTTAGATTAGGTCAGCTAATTTAAAAGTATAAAGTGTAAAAAGAGTACAAAGTGTAAAGTCAAAGCGCATACTTTAAATAGTACCTAGTACTATAACCTGTTGTGAAAAGCTCGTTGAAGTTGTAAAAAGCATGAGGTTGGCAACATATTAGTCATTCCAAAAAAACCTACTGTTTCATTCTTAATGCGTCTCCGAATTGCTGCGACCGAGAGTAGTGGTTTGAATTGCTTATCAGGTGTCATTAATCGCGTGCTATGGCTAATATGGTTTTAACATTTGCCGCTCCTCGCAGATAACTGAAAACATTTTAGGAACAGCAAGGCGAATATCACACTGCGACGGAGTGGTGTGTGCTGATCTTAAGTTGATTCTGAAAAATCTTGATTTGTACTGGTATAAAAAACCCACACGCTATAACACTGCCACTGCATCTCCGTGCGGCGAAATTTAACGTTCGCCGCAGACCGGAGCGGTATGGTGATTCTGCTATGAACAAACTAAACATATTTTAGATGCATGCTATCTTTTTCAAATGAAACAAAAACAAAAGAGATGGAAAATTTAAGACATGTCAGATTAGTCCGGACCTGTCCAATTGTGATGTTTTTAATCAAATTTTTCCGAGTGATAGATTAAACGTTTGTAGAAATTTCGTGTACAGTCTAATATGACAGGACTAAAAGTGATTTGTCTCTTTCTATTACTTTCATTGAAAGAAGATAGCAATAACTTAAAATTAATTTAGTGGGTGAACAACAAACCACCATTTTGATATAAGCCTAAGTACTTACACGCCTCATTCACTTTTAGACTAATTTCAGATAGGTATACTTACGGATTATTATCCATACACACAGCCACGATATCCTCTTATTTGCACACCACAAGTTGGTAGAATATGTAGGAACGCTTAAATAATTTTGTAACATCTTTGTAACACTCATATTCCGCAAATAAATATTTTTTCTTTCTTTCTTTCTCTACCGAAACAAACCAAGATCCCACCCTAAGCCGAGGTACGGTCTCACAGGAGACGCCCTTAGGGAGGGGGTCCCATGCCCCACCCAAAATTCAATCTCTGGCTGAGCACTCTGCTCTCCCACTAGCCCGGTGACGTTGTTAAAGTCTAAAGACGTCCACAATAGTAGTCATTTCAAAAAAAAAACTTACGGATTACGATTCGTTTCCTATGAGAATCGGGCAGTATAAATGTAGGTTAAGTTGAAAGGTCATATTATACATAAAACCAAAATTGAGCATTTTCTTTTATATAGCAGTAAAACATGGCAGTTACTCGAAAGGCATAAAAAGAGGCTGCAAGGCACGGAAATAGATGCTACGCTGCGTGGGCAACAAATATATAAACGCCTTAAAAAGACGCTAATAAAAGATGCCGATTCAAAAAAGGCTGGCTAGACGTCGTAAAACAGAACATGTGTTCCTAGGATTAGTGACCAGGGATGTGGAAGACCGTGCGAAATAAAGCAGTAAAAGAAATTTAGCAGTCGCTGAATCCCAAACTGAAATATGCTAAACTTAAGATTAAAGCTTAGATGATGAGGACAACCTCACTATTACTACATAGTATAAAACAAAGTCGCTTCCTCTGTCCCTATGTCCCTTTGTACGCTTAAATCTTTAAAACTGCGCAACGGATTTTGATGCGGTTATTTTAATAGATAAAGTGATTGAAGAGAAAAATTTAAATGCATATTTTATACCCGTGCGAAGCCAGGGTAGGCCGCTAGTAATTAATAAACACGAAAAATGTTTACTGGACGTATACTTGCCTGCAAATATAACTGCCAATAAACATTATGTGACACAATACCAACACATTTAACGACACCTTATTAAAGTGAAAACTTCTTTAGCGGCGTTGCGCACTTTTTTTGGAATTGGAAAAAACTTCTAAACTCGCGTTAGATCGTCAAAACGTAAGACGGCGCACTACGCATGCGCGAATAAGATGGTGCGAGATCTAAAATAAAACGTAGCGTCATTGCTGTTTTTATATTGCTTAGATATTTTTGAAGAGTATACGATTCGCAATGGATAATATACCTACCATTACATTCTCACTAATAGCAGATACGCGTAATATCAACAGACATGGCTCTGTTTGTTCCATTTTGAAAATAAGCTTTATGTGTAGACAAGCAACGATCGTTGTACAGATAATATGACGATGCTCCTAGCCGTCACGTGGTCTTACTTTAGCGAGTTTTTGTCAAACCAAACGCAGGTTATTGATATGAAAATAATATTTGTGCATAAATGATACTACTTTAATACTGATAATTAAAGCAATTCGTGCAAAATTATTCCCTTACCATTCCTAAATATCAAAAATGCACAACGTTAATATTTAAGTTTTCACTTCTGCCGGCACTCCCGGTGTGCAACCCGTCTTTTTTTACTTTATATTGCAACTATCAACAAAAGTTTGTAAATTAGATGGTCATTAAAACTTAGCCCTTGATTGCTTTACTTAATTGCGCGTTGCAATTCTTTACCATAATGGATGTTGTAAGTTTCCCCGATCCGTAATTTAATCAAACAATACAGGAGATTAATTTTTTGTGGCATAGGATCGTCAACCAATCGCAATAACATACGTACGAGTACATAAGGTAATGAAAAAAAATATGAATAGGTTATCGCCTCTGTGGTCTAGCGGTCCAGGTGTTAGAAATGACTTCATGAGGTCCCGATTTCGGTCCCCGAGTCGTGCAACAAAGAAATGACTTAGTACATACATGTATATTCTTGTAAAACATTACCCTCCATCCGACGCAGTGGGCTAAAAGCGTAAACAAAAAAGTTTTGTCATTTTTTAAATTTTTAAAGTAGTCCATCCAGATGTTTTTACATATAATTTAAAAAGATATTAGTAAAAGTTCTTTAAACTCTTTTGAGTTTAAAACAGTTTTTGCATTTCTTGTTTTTTCGTTTGATTTGATTAGGTTTTTATAATTGAATGTGTTATAATCGCTTGGAAAAACTTAAGAATTCAATTTTATACACGATATAAAGTCATATTTCAACCCAGATAGCCCAACCTAAATTGGTCTGGCCGTTTTCCTGTCATATCCAAGCAAGCTACACCGAAAGAAGAGAAAGTTGGTTCGAAGTGTTTTTATTTTCTGCAATATTTTCAATTCACAGACACTTTTTTCAATTTAGGGTGAACTACCCTTCAAATACCCTAACTTATGAACTCCAATCTGCACTTTAGCAAAGCGAAACTTCCAAACTTTATCCAAACATTTATAAGTGAAACTTTGGTAAATTCGATGGCCCGAAATTCTATTAGAAGTATTTCATACATTCACATTGTGTTAGTTCGAAAGTTGTCCAACCCTTGGCTATTTGATTGCTCTTGGCAAATTGTCGAGTAACCACAATACAAAGCGGTATTTTAACCGTGGCTCCACATTTTCTGACACAAAGTGTATACAAGTTAAATAAGTTTCCCCGTGTTGGTCCGGGCACCTTTGCAGAATAGACCATCTACCTTCCTGCCAGTCAGCTCGTAAAAGGCGAGCATAGGCTTACCATTACTAACACCGTGACATCCTACTAGGTGATAGAGTTTCGCAGCGACTCGTCCGGATTGGCATTACTGCCTTAACTATTCCTGACACCATAACGTCCAATGCTTGCCGTTAACGTGTTCCGGTTCGGAGGGTAAGGTAGCCGTTGAAAGAAAGTTTTAACTTTTGCTCGAGGCCTAACATCCTGCCCTCGGGTTGGCAACGCACTACCGTCAACACCGTGACATCTAACGAAACTGGAACGAACTGCGAAACTCTACCACCTAGAGTTTCGATGCGATTCACCCGGAATGGTACCACCGCCTTACCTATTCCACACGCTATAACGTCATGACGTGTTCCGGTTTGGAGGGTAAGGTAGCTGGTAAACTTACTTTTGCTCGAGGCCTAACATCCTGGCCTCGGGTTGGCAACGCACCATTACCACCTTTGGTGTCTCTAGGAAGTGTTAATTTCTTACCATCAGGAAATTCGTCCACTTGTTTGCCTTCCATTAACATAAAAAAGTGGTTCAATATAGTATTTGCTTGCGCCTTTGACTACGTTTGTAAAACATATTGTGACGATGCTTCAGTTGCTAATGCAGAAACTTTTCGAGGCTGACAAATTTTATTTCTTTCGGACGAAAAAATCTGGTTCAGGTTGCGAGAATTCTGTATCAGAAATAAATTTGTGAAGAGTTCATTACGTTGAACATTTTTTTTCTTTTGAAACCTTTGCGTCGAGTGAGCCTATTGCACATGTATGTCTTTTTCGGCTTAATTATTCTTAAAACGTTATATTGAGCTCATGGAAAACTGATATGTAGTATCCGATGCTAAAAAACCGACGGGTTGCATTCCGGGAGTGCCGACAGAAGTGAAAACTTGAATATTAACGTTGTGCATTTTTAATATTTTGGAATGGTTAGGGAATAATTTTGCACAAATTGCTTTAATTATTAGTATGAAAGTGCTATCATTTATGTGGTAGAAAACAATATTCATTGATTGCGCTATCGTACACAAACATGACAACACGAACATTAGCGCAAGCGCCCTGCGCTGTCTTATTCGCGCAAGCCCCCTGCGCTGTCTTACGAATTTTAGATCAGGTCACGTGTCCTGACGCGAGTTTAAAAGTTTTTACCCATGCCAAAAAAAGTGCGCAACGTCGCTAAAGAAGTTTTCACTTCAATTCCGTCCATTTTAATTAGCCGGAAAGTTACCGGGCAATCCCGATTTTAGGACAATCTAGTTTTCCCTAGACTAATCTAGTTCTACCTATATAGGACCAGGCGATAAAATTAACCGGTGTAGCCTAGATCTAACTAGTCTGACGTAAGCCCGATAGGATAAACCAATTTAGGCTGGCCCAAACTGATACAAATACGCACAATCCCAGAATAAACTGGTATTGCCTAGTCTAATCATTATACCTACCTAGAAAGCTAAAATATGTAGATAAGCTATGACTTATGAACATTGTGAGAAGTGTGCTTTGGATTTTTTTATTGAACAGAGCGTAAAAGTCTATGTAGCTTGCATTTCATTGCTTGCATTTTCTTTTATCATTGCTTCTCGCCAAAACGGAGGGTCCATTTATGCTAGATCCTAGTTTGTAGTGTTAGTTACTTCCAGAAAAAAAATAAACATTCAAAGGACAGGATAACGTCTGTCAGCTCAGCTAGTAATAATTATTTCGTAATTGACGTAAAATCTCTTAATAATATTGAATTCCTTCTAATCTTTCTTCTTTCTTTCTTTAGTTTTTGGAATTCGCATTAGCATTTTGTCATAAGTCAAGTAGAAAGTTGCATATTTGCATCAACTTAACCGATTTACCAAAGTCGGGTTTAAATTATTCAAAATTTGTTAGAAATCGTCAATAAAAGTCATTACGGGTCTTGAGTAAAGTGGTGGCCTCATTACTCAAGCTCACATAGTGAGATTTGGCGGCAACGGGGAAATATATGATATGCTAATTTCTTCATGATTTCTATAAATTTTTGTAATGATGAACTCATTTGGTGGGTACTCAGAATTGTGTATCTATAGGACATAACTACCCGCGCTAACGGGTTAGAAAGGAATTAAAAATTTCGCCACGGGACTTGAATCCTCAGTAGCTCAATTGGTTAGAACATTCGTCGGCTTGAGACGAAAGGTAACAGGTTCAAATCATGTCTGGGGCGAAATTTTTTCTTTCTTTAAAATTTATAGAAATTTATCCCAAGCACAGTGCTAAAATAAAAATACATTCTTCATGATTATTTCATTTCTGCACTTTCACTGAACAAAATTTTAGAAAATGCCACCAAAATTAAAAATCGGCCATCTTTTCTCTCGATGGTGCCAAAACTCCCTTCCAATCTTACATAATATGTAATAATATGTAATGTAATATAGAATCAAACTTTTCCTTGTACTAATAAAGAGATTTTATAAAATCTCTCTATTTGTCGAATTTGTTTGAAAGTTGGCCGACACTCCTGGCAGGCATTACAGTTGGCAGTATTGCCAAGTAAGCACAATACGACATGACATATTGATGACTCAATAGTGTTGAATCTCTGAATGCCAGACGTTTGACTTTTTATAAAAGCTAATGGAGTTGCTACAAAGTTTAAAGTAACGTGGATTCAAAAAGTGTTGGTTTTGTAATGGGATTAAATAGGAAACCAGCATATGAATACATACACGATAGCCACAGACAAAAAAACAAGAAGTGCTAAGAAATTGTCAGATAATGAAAAATGACTAACGTCTGGCTGTTTATAGATGTGTGTATAGAAGGAATTCTTCTATAAAATAATGAATATTAACTTAATATGTTATTATTTATTTATTCAAACAACACGTTACAGCAGCGTCGCTGAAATTAGAAAATTAGTCAACCTACAAAAAAAAATGTTTGCCTTCCAATAACGAACAAAAATTGAAGCTAAGCATAACTGCGAAAAACCGACTAGTGTTGTGCCGTGTATGATCACTAATAAATTATATCCGCGGATACGGATTCGAACACAGGTTTTTGGTTTCAGGATCCGCGGATAAGGATACGGATGTGGACTTTAACTTTCGTACTAAAACGGTGTCGGTGTTGGATCGTAAAACGGTTTTCGTAACAGAAAAGACTATTTCAACTTGCATTGCTTGTTTTTGTTATAGCTTAGTGAAACTAGAACACAAAGGCTTGACACTGGAGAGCATAGATATGCTTTTTTTTGTTATTTTTGGTGAGATTTGTTGTGCTTTTTAAGGACACATCCATTATTTATATAATTTTTTGAATATTTAAACCCTCTTCCCCTTCAGTGATGCATTGTGGGATTTAAGACTACACCCTCATGCTTAAAAACGTGTTTTACAGGTTTAAACATAGAAAAAAATGAATACATAAAAATTTATAATAAATTTTCTAACGGACCATGACAAAATTACCACTTTGGTAAAAAACCATCAAAATGGGTCTATTATTAGCCGAGTAATCGCGTAACAAAAATACTAAAAAAATTAAAAAACTCATTGGAATTGATAACCTTCTTTTTTGGAGTTGATTAATAAAGTAAGCTTACAGTTTTCTGATATAAGAGTGACAAGTCTGTCATTTGCTAGTGACCACTTTTCCACTTTTGGAGTAAGTCAATCTAGATGGTTGGTCTTCTAACTGCATTACAGGGTTCCTTATGTTTTCTTGGCATCATAGGTGCTTGCCATTTCTTTATTATTTATACACGACGTGTTAGTTACGGCTGTATGAAGTCGCGCAGGGTTTTAAAAAGATTTTGTTTACAAGATAATGGTTAATTAATTTTAACACAATTT
>NJDC01008265.1:31096-43178 GCA_002245475.1 Calephelis virginiensis | reverse complement strand
TTTATCATAATTATCATAAATATATTTATTTATATATATAGACATTGTTATAAATAAATATATATATATATATATATTTATAACAATGTCTAGAGTAATGTATTGAAAGTTGAAACACTGGTAAACATAAAAATATTAACTAATGATTTTGCAAAAAAGGCGTTTTGTTTTTGTTTATAACTTTGGTTTTAATGATGACTTCGCACGGGTTTTATCCGAGGATGATTTTAAAAATCTTTAAAACCAGCGTGTTTGTATGAAAAAATAATAAATATAGAGGTAGCTATGCAGGTCTGAAAGGATCGTGACAGTTTGCACTCGGTACCTTCTACCTCACCCATAAATGACATGGCGTGAAGATATTTGTGTATGTGCGTATGAAATGTGTGTATGTTAAGTTTTTTAAATATTAATTTGTATATTGATTGAAAAATGCTGTCATGAAACTTCTATAAAAATGTACCTATAACAAAAATGAAAGGGAAGCTTTCCATTAATATATCTCAATGAGTTTTTCGTATTACGTTTCTAGAATACCCGCTCATATTATGTCGAGGTTGTAATTTATGAAAGCTTTATGTTCAACTACATAAAATATTTAAAAACGACTTCAACATGTATAGAAAACTCGTTAGTTACCCCCGACTTCGTCAGACTTTGATTGTTCCCTAAATCTTCTTCTTCTTTCTTTAGGTTTTGGCATTCGCGTTAGCATTTTGCCATGTTCCCTGTATCAATTTTTTATAAAGATAATACATTAAACGAAATATGATTTAACAACATTTTAAATTATAGGGAAAAAAACAGTGGGAACGTAGCAGACAGACAAATCTTCGCGTTTATAATATAAATGTGGATATACGAATGTAGTTTGTATTTGAAAGTTAGAGAAATCGTCTAGCAGGCGTTCTAGAAGTTGGCAGAACTGCCAAGTAAGCAAGCGTGATGTATTGGTGATTCAGCAGCCTTTACGTTAGGTAAGAAGGTGGATATTCGTTCACTAGATATGACATGATTCTAAATTTAAAATGTTGCCAGCTTATTCGCCATCTTGTTACAAAATAACCCAATAAACTATAGAAGTGAATTTAAATTTTTGCTGTTTCAGTTCTACCTAATAATAATTTTACAAAAAAAAAAGGGTGATTTCATCATACATTTAGCGTTTTCTTTGGGATTGTTTTATCAGATCCAGACTTTGTGATAAAAGTAGTCACTTTGCCACCAATTTTGGATCTAATAAGTACACTTTTTCAGATAAAAAAAAATTTGAGTTCGTTAAGGAATGACGGAGAAATCAATAGACATACATAAAATAATTTAGGAAATGAAATCTAATGAATGAGACCCAACCAATTGGGGTAAATGCTTAAAATGTCTTTTAAGTATCAAATATTTTATGAAGAGGAGAACAGTGATAATTGTAAGGAAAATAGAAAAACCATACTGTACTTTTTTCTATACAAACTGCTATAAGCTTTCAAAGTCAGGCGGTACAAAGTTTGTCAGTTCAGCTAGTTTAAATTAAATATAGGCATTTTTAGTTATTTAGGCGATTTTTTCCATTCCATCTATTTCGTTTAACTTGCTTTCACACGCCAGATGAGACCTAGCTTGAATGTACGCAAACGGGCCGTACAGTAATATACTAGGTAATATCACGTTTATACCATTTATATATGTATATGTTTATATATGTTTACCATTGAACAAAAGGCCAAGACCTCGTTTTGGTCCGGGCTCCTTTTTAAAATAGATTATCTGTTATCCTGCCAGGTGGCTCGTAAAAGGCGAGCATAGGCTTACCGTCACTAACACCGTGACATCTGACGAAACTTGAACGAACTGCGAAACTCTACCACCTAGTGTTTCGCAGCGACTCACCCGGAATGGTACCACCGCCTTACCTATTCCTGCCGCCATAACGTCATGACGTGTTTCGGTTTGGAGGGTAAGGTAGCTGGTAAACTTACTTTTGCTCGAAGCCTAACATCCCTGCCTCGGGTTGGCAACGCACCATTACTACCTTTGCTCTAGTTATTTTATGTCAAAAGTGTGTGGGATGCTTGCCCCTCACATTCTATGCTAAAAAGAAAGATTTTTAGTTAAAATATTAGAAAGAAAGCTTATTTTTCTATTGTTTAACTCCGACGTCACGTTATTACTTTGATCTTTAAATATTTCTTTCTATCAGTTTTTAATTTTTATTTTACATAAAAACTAGAAACTTCTGATATAATAAATCCGATATTATAGAATTAGATCGTTAGAAATTTATAAAGTGAAAACCCTGAACGATCCGTCGGGGACTAGACCTCGACATTACAATGTCTAGACCTGTTCATTATTACAATAATGTGGCCAGACAATTTAATTAGCAACACTCATTCAACCATTGCGATGATATTGTCATTCTAGTGTATTATTAATTTACAACACCGCTAACCAACGAGAGGTGTTGCCAATTATTTTCATTTAATTACGTAATTTTTATATACCATGCAAAGATCCCATCGCTCGCTAGTTGAGTAATTTGGTCGTATAGTGAATTCAAAGTAGATAGATTACTGCAACAACTTGTCGCATTGGTACCACCTTGCCTATTTCTGCTGCCACAACTTGATCGCTATTTTAAGCCGACTCCAAAAAGAGTATGCCATCAATATATATGTTTTTTGTAGGTTTTTACGGGATCACTCGCCCAAGATTGAACAAGTTTTACGGTACTGTTCTGGAATGACAGGTCATGATTTCGAGGTCCCATATTAATGATGTCGTCAACCGATTGGAATTTCTCAAAACCACTAGTGGGTTGTTGATAAAATCTATCTGATCAAAACTATTCGCGATGTAATGAAATACTTAAGAGTCGGTTTTTTTTGCAGTTTTACTGAACTTAAATTTTAACCCGTACTTTAAGCTAACCACATTTGGTAAAAATTCTTTCGACAGTTTTTGTATGATGATTAAAACTATAAAAGGGTAGGGGAAAAAATAAAACGAGGGTAATAAAAATCATAATTTGAATAACCCTCGATTCGTGTTCTGTGTCTCGTGTACAACAAGTATCAACCATTGTTTTTAATCATTACCGAGTGGCTAGCGTACACGCCTAACTACACTGACCAACCGCGAAGCTCGGGTTTGATTCCCGACGGGGACAGGCATTTGTGTGACGAACATATAGATGCCTGCATTTCCGGGTCTGGGTGTATATTAAATTTATTCTGGTATCTATTTAAGTATTTCTATGTATTAGAATCGTTAACTAACACCCACATTAATTAATAATTTGGCTTACTTTGGGGTATGATTCAATTTGGGTAATTTGTCCAGGAATATTTACTTAAAGATTTAGCTGTATTACTTACTGTTTTTTTATATATATACATATTATAGATTTACAAGTTGTTCCGACAACTTGCTGCATGTTCACTATCTTATATTTTTATGTTGCGTTTTACTATACTTCATTTAATTATAGGTGCTAGAACTATATTTTTCCCTACAATGTGAAGTTAATCGGGTAATTAAATGTTAGTCGTGCATCACGAAACAGCGAAGCACTCTGGAAATTGGGGTAATGGTTTATTTACCCCAAACTTGGTTTGCAGGGCTACGATTGACGCAATCCACATTAACTCGGCCGCAACTTTACCCCAATAAAATTAGGAGCCAAGTGCATGTAATTTACCATTAAGATAAACATTGCCACACCTAATATTATGGTAACACTTTGTTAAATAATTTATTGGACAGACCGTACACAAATTTTGTAGTATATTTTTAGGACAAAACGCATGATTTGTCGTAAGTTATTATTAATTAACTGTATGATTATTATAATTAATTATATTATATAAAATAGCTACGATGAATCTGTGGCGTAACGGACGCTGACCGCATTAGTAACAGTGGGATTGAAAGAAAGTGTTGGTGTTAAAATGCGAAATGGTATGATCCGCTGGTTCGATCATGTGGAAAGAATGACAGATGAAAATTTGACAAAGCATATACACAATGCACATGTGGATAGATGTAGGTACCCGGTGAGACCAAGGCTGACATTTCACGATCAGATCAATCGGATGTCATCCGAGAGTGATGTCAAGAGTCTCCGAAACCGGCGTGTTTGTATGAATAGGGTAATGAATGTGAAGGAAGCTAGACAGGTTTGTCAGCCTCTGCCTACCCCGTAACGGACTTGGCGTGAAGATATGTATACATACATATACATACAGTATGTAATTATATTAATAATGTCGTAAATTATTACTGACTGCAAAATTTTCAACTGACGAAAAAACCACATCTCACTTTCTGCAAGAGTACATAAGTAATCAGATTTTGATTTTTTCTCTTTTTATTGACAAGTAATACTCCCTGACTTATTTTAAAAAAATATATGGCAAATGCGTCGATGCTTCTTATATACCTTTGCTTTTTTATGATATTGGTAGGCAAAGGCAAAGCAGACGGATTTTCTGATGGTAAGAAATTCACGCCGCCTAGAGACACCAAAGGTGATAATGGTGCGTTGCCAACCCGAGGCTGGGATGTTAGGCCTCGAGCAAAAGTGAGTTTTCCGGCTACCTTACCCTCCAAACTGGAACACGTAATGACGCTATGGCGCCAGGAATGGCGGTGGTACCAATCCGGGTGAGTCGCCTGCGAAACTCTATCACCTAGTCGTTTCGTTGAATACACATTCTTAAACTTTGAATCCCTGTAAATATCAGGTAAGTAGTTTTTTCGTTAAATAAAAGAAAGTTCCGAAAAACCTTTTCTTACATTTTTTCTTGAATGCTATCAAAGTACAGCGTTCTTATTACATTTTTATGTTATTTCTTTCTCTAAATTTGCAATCTGGTTTGCCTAATTAAAGAAATAGGAAATTAAATTAATTAATAAGGACTTCCATTTTACATACTGCAACATCGTAGTAGTTGCAGGCATGTTCCATTTTGATTCATCTTGCCCACATCAATCCTGAACAAGTGTACTAAAAAGCCTTTCAGCTTTTGATTGATTGACCTTTAGAAATCCATTTTCGGAGGTTGGTGTTGAGGTTGAGTGATTCCCGAGACCGATGTCGGTGGAGTGCCGCTGGATCCAATCAAACTGACACAGGTCTTGAGATTAATTAGTGCTACATTCATTGGAGACTCGCTTTATATACCGAATTATACCACTTTAGAAAAAGACTTAGTTAAGCCTAAAGTAGCATACAGGGCTGGACTCAGGGGAGGGCAACAGGGCGAAAGCTCAGGGCCTCCACAAACAAGGACACTAGTGAATTGTTGGATTTGGGGGAGGGCAACAAGGGCGAAAGCTCGGGGCCTCCACCAAAGGGGCACTAGTGACTTAGTAAAAAAAACTAATCACTAGTAAAAGTCTTTTCCTTTGACATTTTTTTCGCTGTTATACCTTTACTTAATTTTTTTCGCTGTTATACCTTTACTTACAGTACTTTTGTAAAAACATGAATATTATCAGAAAACTCGACTGAAAAAGTTGTTTAAAAATTTTTGAATTCGGTCCTTGTAGCATAACTTACAAAAATAATACATTTACGCTCTCATAGAGTGTCAGTTTTAGAACTAGCAGCATCCTAGGCATTTTTAACATCCACTAAATGTAAATGAACCAAGAAAAGGTTAATCACAATAAATTAACCGTTTTTTAAAAAATGTCTTTTTTTCCAGTTTTTTTGTTATAACTACGTTTAGCTAAAATAAAGGAATTTTACAAGTAGAACTTGTACAGGCGCCCATTTTACTCCGGGGCGGTAGCCTAACCGCGCTCTACACTAACGCCGATACTGCTCTCATGCGAATGAAACACTACAATAGAGATAGACAACTCATTCTTACTAAATTAAAGTCCCCACTAATGTTACTTTCTTCTGCCATTGTGTCCATAGACTGTGATATTTGCAGCGTGATATTTACTAAAATATAACAAATTGTAAGTTTTTAATTCACAAAATAGGGCTATCTATCAATACATGATGAAATATTTTTTTTATGTTAGAGGTTAGCGAATAAGCAGACGGCTCTCCTGATGTTAAGAAACAAATTTGGCACAGAGACGCCGTAGATATAAAAGGTGCGTCGCGAACGTAATTAATATCGACACCTACGGCCAATATTATATTCGTCCTTTTATTGATAGCTTTAGAAACCAATTTTTTTGAATTTCGAGTCCGATCATCCTTTCTGTTTTTTAAAGATGCTGCTAGTCTAAATATTGCTAGTAGAGTAATACCGTTGGTAACAGTTCTACCTTACTAAAAATCCTTTATAAGTTTTATTTTCAGAGGCTAGTCAGTGTTGTGATTATACCTTTCAAGACGCGTGTTAGAAAATTAAACGTGAAAATTCCATTAAACTGACCCAAGTCTTAAGATTAATTAATGCTACATTCATTGTGTTTGTGCGTGCATAGCATGCTTTACAAAGAGTATAAGAGTTTTGGCGCCAACTTGAATGAAGATGGTCGTAATTTTTTCATAATTCGTCTTTATATTAAGTGAAATTAGTCAAAGTGCACAAATGAAATAGTCATGAAGAAATTAGTGTAAAATTAAATCTCGCTAGACGAGCTTGAGTATCGAAGCCACCGCTTTACTCAAGACCCAAACATGACTTTGTAAATAGTGACTAATGACAGAAATAAAGACTTAATTAATACGAAAGACATGGCAGCATGGCCTAAAAGTCGCCTTAACCAGCCGCAGAAAGAGGCAAATGAACTGCTACTACAAAGAATAAAATGTACATAACAGTCACTATTCAAAATATAAGTAGGACAAATGTATATATAGAAATACTCATGGCAAAAGAGAAACGTTTTTTGGCGAAAGGATGTGATGGCCTTAACCGATATGCCAGTCAGTGTCCCCTTACAAAGATAAGCACGCATTGCCGCTGACATTAAATAGCCATATCTTAATAAAGTAGTAACGCAAAAGGACAACCCTCTAGGTTAATAAAAATTCGTTTAGAAACTCAATTTCTTTGATCATTTCGATAAAATCGTGCCGGATAACCCTTGTTTATCCTCGTTTATTCAACATAATGTAGCCGATATGTTAATAGTCTCCCTTGAGCATAAAGCACGAGCATAGATTCAAAATCGATTGGCCACTTCTAGTAATATATAGACTATGGTAATAAGATACGGGCTACAGACGGCGGGAGCACAGATAGAAGAAAAATCACGTCCATTATACGTTATGGCAACACAGATTGACCTATTTCGGGCAACTTTGTATTTCATGTGGAACCTTAGGTGCTTTTTCGAGCGTTTCTTCGTAATAACAAAAGAAATAGATACAATAGAACAACTTACTTTTGTGTGAGAAAAATACATTCTTTTGGGCCAATATTTTTAGGGTTCATTCTATATTGAAACTTATAGACCGAGATCCTATAATTCCTTGCAATGATGAGACATTAGTCATTATAAAATACTGTAAGTACTGTAATTTCCTTTAGAGTATGAGGACTATGGACTTACATGTAGCCAATGGCAAATCATATCAAAATATTTTTATTTGATGTTAATCTACAAGAGGCACTCGTGACGCGTCTATATAATGCTAAATCCGCCACCGAATCGAAAACCGGCAATAAACTCAGCGGGCTTGTCTTTTTTCCTTATTTTAAAATTGAATTACGTCCTATGCAGCTAGGCTAAATATCTACAAATATTTTTTTTTATGATATTGGAAGACAAACAAGGAGACGGATTTCCTGATAGTAAAAAATTCACGCCGTCTAGAGATACCAAAGGTGTTAATGGTGCGTTGCCAACCTGAGGCCGGGATGTTAGGCCTCGAGTAAAAGTAAGTTTACCGGCTACCTTACCATCCAAACCGAAACAAGTCATGACGTTATGGCGGCAGGAATAGGTAAGGCGGTGGTACCAATCCGGGAGAGTCGCTGCGAAACTCTACCACCTATTCAGTTGTCACGGTGTTAATGACGGTAAGCCTGTGAGTATCCTGTATAAATATATTTCACTCATGATTTCAGTTTTCATTTTTTTAATAGTAGTAGAGACTTAGGAGCTTCGACTCCGATTCCAATAAGTTGGAACTTCAGATTGTTTTTTTGTTTTCAGTTCCGACTTCGGTCTTCAACACTTTGAACTGAACTTGGTTTTAATTGGAGGTCGAAGCATAGTAAAACGTGGCAGCAATCTCCATTAATCGTCATGAAAGGTTCATGCAATACGCGGCAGAAACTTTATTCGATTAATACTTCTATACTTTTTTAGAATCGATTAATGGTTATGTTTGAATTGTTTACCCATCCTTGGCAATTGGTGAAACTCCATTATGTATTTTTTATATATATGAAAAAACACTTGCACTGTTTCACTTATTATATTTTTTTTTTAAACTATGAAAGAAAATTACCCAACCGGTTTTGCTTTTACAGCATTGTAAGGGCTATACGAACTTGTTTTAGGTTAACTGTTTCATTGTTTTTTTTCAATTTCATGGCACCATTTTAAAATGCTTATACATTAGCTACCTACGAGAGTTTTGGCGCCATCGTGAATGAAGATGGTGGTATTTTTTTCACAATTATTGAATTTAGTGTAAATTATGAGTAAAATTGGTTAATTGAGGTGGGAATTAGTTTGGTTTTGTTCAGTGAAAGTGCACTAATGAAATAATCATGAAGAAATTAGTGTATCGTGAATTTCCTCGCTGCTGCCAAATCTCGTAAACGAGCTTGTGTAACGAAACCACCGCTTTACTCAAGACCCAGACAAGACTGTGTACATAGTGACTAATGACTGAAATAAAGAACTAATACGGAAGACATAAATTGAAAATTTATAACAAGAAAAAGATTTGTTAATAAGGAAGACATGGCTGTATGGACACATATGGACATATCCCCGTCTGGGATAAAATTAAAAAACAATAACAATTAGCTACCTACTAAATTTAATCAGAAAATGATTCGCTTTTCGTAAACGTGTTTTAACTAAGCCACCATCAGGTTAAAATACGTTTTTTGATGATTACGTTAACCGCTTTGTTAACATAGCCTACAGCGTATTCATCACTTTTAACCTCTGAACTGTGAAAAGCATTACAAGTGACAAGTAAAGCTAGAGTCGGAGTTTTGGTGCCATCGAGAGAAAAGATGGTCGAAGTTTTTTCATAATTTTTGAATTTTGTGTTAATGTTGAGTGAAATTAGTCAATTTTGGTGGCATTTTGTACAATTTTGTTCAGTGAAAGTCCACAAATGAAATAATCATGAAGAAATTAGTGTATCGTGAATTTTCTCGCTGCCGCCAATTCTCATTACATGAGCTTGAGTAATAAGGCCACCGCTTTACCCATAAGCCTGACATGACTTACTGTCTGCTTATGACTAATTATAATTGATTTAAATTGGTATAAAATTTGATGCAAATTTCTACTTGACTAATGACAAAATACTAACGTTTAGGCCAAAACTTAAAGAAAGAAGACTTATAATATTTGTTATCGTTAAAAACCCCAACCAATCAAATTGCTTTTATTTCAAACTTTCTGGAAAGCGTTGTTAGGTTAATGACGTCACGGTTTCCAAAGCGCGAATGAGCTATAACGACATTATAAAGGCAGGAATAAGAAATGTCATGCCTCTATATCTTGATTCATTGCACTGTTCTAGATTTGTAACCTCAAAGCTATTCATACCGCAAATCTCCTTTACTTAAATAAATTACTATGCTAAATTCAACCTTTATATCAAGGGACCGATCTTGAATATAAACAAATTGGTACGATCCCTATTGAGCCCTCTCAACCCTGATTTATATCACCACTTCCACCGTTACAATGATGGAAATGCTATTAATTCTGATCTTATCACGAAGTAAGTGGATAACCAGCAATTGCTCACAGTCTCGTTTATGTATATTTTTACTCATCCTGATTTTTCCTGACTCCTTCCGCCTTAACTATAATGTAAAAGGTAAGGTGGCCGGTAAAATTATAAATGGAAGAAGCTTTAACACATCCTTGCCATATATACGCTCATAACTAATTAAAAATTTGATTTACGGGTAAACTTGACTTAGTTAAAAATAATGCTTAATTTAAGTTGTACTAGATGTAAAATAAGCAAGTGGCAAGCTACAAATCCACAGATGCAATTTATTTAGAAACACTTGTACTTTCCACAATATATTTTATAATTTTTTATTTTTATGGCTTACCAACCGGTTTCGCTATACAAGCATCATCAGGGCTATATAACAACTCATTTTTTAATTTCACTCAGTTGTTATAAAAATAATTAAATATATTGTGGAAAGTACAAGTGTTTCTAAATAAATTGCATCAAGAATGGAATTCCACCAAGCACCGACGATAAGAAGTATATAATCTACAAATCCACAGAATGAGCATAAATAAAAAAGTGTATTTTAAAAAAATACTTACGTAGGTGCCTAGCTTTGAGTAGTTAGTATAATACTTAAAGGTACCTCAAAGATAGGCACCGAAAGAAACAATGATAAAATTCATAACATGAATGGCAATATAATAGCAAACTTTTGTCTGTTGTTATTATTTTAAAAATACAGAAAAAATAAGAGTTTCGGTGCCATTGTGAATGAAGATGGTCGTAATTTTTCACAATTATTGAATTTAGTGTAAATTATGTGTGAAAATAGTTAATTTAGGTGGGAATTAGTTTAATTTTGTTCAGTGAAAGTGCACAAATGAAATAATCATGAATAAATTAGTGTATCGTGAATTTCCTCGCTGCCGCCAAATCTTCCAAAGTGAGCTTGTGTAAAGTGACCACTGTTTTACTCAAGACCCTGACGTGACTTTGTAAATAGTAACTAATTACTGTATAAGAACAATTAATACGGAAGACATGTGACTAATGAATGTATAAGAAATAATTAATACGGAAGACGTGGCAGCATGGCCTAAAGGTCTTAGCCAGCCCCAGAAAGGGGCAAATTAGCTTAAAATAAATAGGGAGGTTGGCGGGAACGGTCGGAGGGGGAAGGCGCGCTTTTCGAGGGTTCCCTCCAATCTTTAAGCTAAAAATGTGTAATATAATGTAAAAATGTATAATTTGTAAATTAATTAAAGTGTAAATATTACTTAGTTGTGTGTAAATGTGATTTAGTAAATAAACTATACTAGTGAAAGACTATTGTAGAGTTTTATCACGACAGAAGAGGCAGAGGCCTGAACAAGAAAGAAATTTGAAGACGAAACTAGAAAAAGAAATGAAATATTAAGATATGGGTTTATTACATAATATAAGACTAGTATAAAATAAAGAGGTAAAAAAAAAGAATATTAAAAATACTGTTTGCACTGTCGTAGAAATTTTGACGCCAACATGAAAGAAGATGATTTTAGTGTTCAGAATTTTAGTTTTATAATTTGTGTGAAAATAATCGTAATTCAAGGATGTGACGTACTATAAAACAAATTAACGGAGAAACATAATATGTAAACTTCAAGAAATTAAAACTAAAGACGTATTGAAGGACTCAAATAAGCTTTGTCTTAGTGAAGGAAATGACTTTTAAAAAGGGGAAGACAAAATTTTAAGAAAATGAAGAAATGAATTTAAAATTTTAATATGAAAAAGAATTTATTATTACGGAAGACGTGGCAGCATGGCCTAAAGGTCTTAGCCGGCCCCAGAAAGGTGCAAATTAACTTAATAAAAAAAAAAGATAAAAAGATAAAAAAAGCAAAAAAATAAAAGAAGATAAAAAAAAATAAAAGGCGGGAAACTAATATCGGAAATATTGCTTTTTGTCTTTGTAACTAGTTAGTAGTGAAATTAAGAGTTGTAAAGTAAATTTGAAAATGTTTTATTTAAACTATAAACTATAAAATTTAATTGTAATTATTTGAAAACAATGAACCTAAAAATGATAGCATTGAGTTTCTTCCAGAGCCGGGTTGAATTACAATAGGGATATATTTATATATCCATTATTTCAAAATATTAATCTTTTATCTGATTTCCAGTTTTTAGTTGTGATTCTAACATCGTATTTTTAAAGTTTTTTGTTTTTAAAGTTTAATT
>NJDC01008265.1:0-31031 GCA_002245475.1 Calephelis virginiensis | reverse complement strand
TTCATTGTTTACAGTTGCAGTTACGACTTCCTGGAAATTATCGAAGTGGGGTTGGACAACAACAGCGACCACTCACAGGGTTGGATAGCTCATGATCACCATTCTTATACCAGTGAATATGAGGTAAATACATTCCTTAATGTATTAACCCGACAGAAGAAAAGGGTATTTAAAGTTTGACGTATTTTTATGTGTACCTATGTGTGGGTCTAACCCATCACAAATTTAGTACTGATGGCCGATTTCGATGCGGATTTTTGTTTGAAATCTGAAAACTTAATTTAAAAAATAAATTATCACTAAATTTTGCAGGGATACATCTGTGCGCCTGCAAAATTAATGAGAATAAATTACATTTTTTTTTTTTTGTATACATTTTTCAGTTTTAGAAAGATTTAGCTCATACTTAATCCAAAGGGTTAGTCAAGAAAATATTTGTTTTCTTTAATTGAGATTATCGAGCCATACTTATTTAATCTGTTTCGGTTTCCCAGCTTACCTAAATATTTTTGTAAAATATTAGTACATATAACAAGTTTTTATTAAATGTCAGTTCTCAAGGATCTATTTTTAGATATTCGTAAGGAAAATTTGGCATATTTAGGACATATAGCGACGTAAGCAAGCAGCATTGCCCCCGGATACGTCATTGGTCATCAAGTTTCGTGTTGCAGGAACTTAGCAATGTAGGAACACATATACAAAAAATAATTAAAAATTAAATGACTTTTCCATACATCCATCCATGGCAACAAAAACTATAACAATTTATCAAAAATAAAACACGACCTAAGAACAAATTTTAATTTAAATGGTATGGCTTTCAAATCAAGTTATTTCAACTTCCCAACCAACCCACAGATAATTAAATCTGCAAATGCCTTCCAATAAAATCTTCAATTTCATAGGTCAAAACCCATTTAATAAGAAAAACCTAAAGTAAGAAAGATAATTACATTCCGATAATTATATTACTGAAATAGTTTTTTTTATGATTTGGAAGGCAAACAAGCAGACGGATTTCCTGATGGTGAGAAATTCACGCTGCCTAGAAACACCAAAGGTTGTCGTGAGTGAAAGGTGAGTCGCTGCGAAACTCTACCACCTAGTCAGATGTCACGGTGTTAGTGACGGTTAAACTATGCTCGCCTTTTACGAGCTGATGGTGAAGGCAGATGGTCTATTCTGCAAAGGAGCCCGGACCAACACGGTAAACGATAACACGGTCCTAAGGGTAACCAAAAGGAAAATTAAGAATTTTGTCTACAAAGTTTGAAATTAAAACAAAATAACTTAGCATTAACATGTTGGCGCCATATTTAAATTTTGCATCATCATGTAATGGAGCTAAGTTTTATTTATTTTATTTGAGCACCCACAACAACAAAAATAATAGAATTTAAACAAATAATAAATACAGTAGACAAGTTCACGTCTCTAATAAATGAGAGCTTACAATTAACATAGGTAGTGTACTGTCCATACAGCCTTTTAGTGATAGTTGGGTGGAATGAAAGTCTTTGATAGGAAGTATTGATAGATATATTGATAAAAGTTACTGTGTACTAAATGATATAATATGAGAGCGCGCGGCTACAGCTCGAAGGACCAAAAAAGGATATACGGTTCGTACAGCCTTTAAGTGATATTTAATAGTTGATTGTAATGAAATTCTTTGATAGAAAGTATTTATAGAAGTAACTAAGTATATAGTAAATGATATAATGATATGAAATGAAGGCTCCGGCTCGAAGGACCAAAAAAGGATGCACGGTCCGTACAGCCTTTTAGTGATAGTTGAGTGGAATTAAAGTCTTTGATGTTAAGTATGGATTGATATATTGATAAAAGTAACTTTGTACTAAATGATATAACATAAGAGTGCGCCGTGCCGGCTCGAAGGGCCAAACAAAGATGTAAATGATCCGTTCAGCCTTTTAGTGATAGTTGATAGTTGAGTGGAATGAAAGTCTTTGATAGGAAGTATTGATTGATATTTTTATAGAACAAACTATGTACTAAATGATACAATGACATGATACGAGATCGCGCGTGGCGTGATTGATTCTTGTACACGAAATTATGAAATAATGTAAAAATGCTTATTATAAATTTTGGTTTACGGGACGATACATAACACTGTACCCGCTGGCTAGTACAGGTAGCAAAGAAAATACAAATAAAAAAGAAAAGCGAAAAAAACTAAATATCAGTTTTACTTATTTCATTATCTATCTAGGTGTGGGAAGAAATGGAGACTCTAATGACAGAGTCGGACTCTGTAAGTGCTGGGTGGTCGCGTGACAACCAGCACGGGCGAGGGCGGAGGCTCTGCGGGGACTGGGGCGGGAAGCTCAAGTTGCTGCGGTACCAGTCGCGGGGACACGCCCTCACGCTGCGGTTCCGCTCCGACCATTCCAGACACTACGCTGGATATCGAGCTAAAGTCACACTTGCTGATTGTAAGTATCTATAAAATACTTTGGCTGTGGACAGATGTTACTTTTTACTTTCAACTGAAGATATTACCTCTCCTACAAATTAACTAGGTGGTAGAATGCGATGCTTCACCCGGAAGGATACCTCCCTGTCTGCCGCTTATACTTGATAACATATCGGCAGTGCTACCTTTGCAGAATAGACCATCTGGCTTCCTGCCAGGCAGCTCGTAAAAGGCGAACATAGGCTTAAAGTCACTAACAACGTCACATCTGACTAGGTGGTAGAATTTTGCAGCGACTCACCTGGATTGGTAACAACACCTTACCCATTCCTGCCGCCATAACGTTATGACGTGTTCCGTTTGGAGGGTAACATAGACGGTAAACTTACTTTTGCTCGAGGCCTCCCTGCCTCATGAAATACGTCTGCTGGTTCAAATCGTCCTTCCAATACCATAAAAAAAACATGTGATCATAAAATGACGATTGACCAGTTACATAATAATGTGTTTCTATAGTCGACAGTTGTCTTTCAAGATAGTTTCGATAGTAGTTTCCTTTTTTCACAAAAATGTTACACACAGAAAAAGTGTTCATTTGAAACCGTAGCTATGGGCAGTACTATCGACAAAATCGACAGAAAAGTAATTAAATATTTCACCATGGGATTTGAGTACGTCACTCAAACGAATTTTCGAATTGAACTCGACCTCGAACGGAAATTTCTGAAACCGGAAAACTGCTAAAAATAAAAATCTTTATTTTTTTAATATTGTTTCTGTTAAGTGTAAATTTAATATCATAGCTTTTATATCTGTTACATTATCACGAGTCAAAGCGATATTACAAATTGCAATGTTTTGGTGTAGGCACTTCTTGTGAGGAAATTTGTGATTGATCCTTATTAGTATTCTAAATCATGTTGTAAAATTATATTTTTGTTAGAAAGTGCTGCCGACGAGTATAATAAAACTTAGAATAGATAAAAAAAAATCTTATTCACTTTCACATTACAGGAGGCATTTATGATGAATCTATAATAATACTAATATTACCACCGGATCGAAACGTGGCCACACACTGAGAAGATCTGGCACGAAACTCAGCGGGCTTGGCTTTTTTTCCATATTCTATACAAATTCATAAGTCATTCATCACACACAATATTTATTAATAACAGATTGGTATGGATATGGATTATTATCAAGCAGATTAAAATTAATACCATATTTCTGTTATGCTCGAACAGACATCATGAGGACTTAATTGTTTTAAGAAAGATGGAAGTTCGATGAGGGTACCAGTTCCATATCCAAGTAGCTTATTTCTCTAATGTTTTCAATCGTTTGTACTTTAATACCCAATATACTGGTACTTATATTTCATACATCGGATTCAATTTATGGAGAACAGGATAGCTGGTAGATTTGCATAATAGGCTCAACAAGCCTCAGGAAAGCGGCGCACCTATATCCGTGGTTTCTATAGGCCACAGCAGTTTCTCACCATCAGGAAAACCCCAGATGTACTTGTGCACTGGCCTCTCACATAAAGAAACCTCACTTTTATTTTTTTAACGTTATTTACCTTTATTTTTGAAGCTATGCTTCCTTAGGCGCGTCGTAAAAAGTATGAGTGTGAAAATTTAGGTTGCGCGCGCATCTGTAACATAAAAGTAACATCATGAAGTTGTCTACTTTAGAAACATGTTCCTACATTCACACACGTATCTTAAGTTTCATGCATGTGCGATTATGTTTTCGTAATAGATTTTTTTTAATCATGCCATAATCACTACATAGCACAAAACAAAGTCGCTTTCACTGTCCCTATGTCCCTTTTGTATCATTAAATTTTCAAAACTACGCAACGGATTTTGATGTGGTTTTTTTTCAATAGACAAAGTGAACAATAACTTTAGTTATAGGATTAATTAAATGATTTCATAATTTTAATATAAATTTATTATTATTAGGTTATATAGGTTTACATGTATGTTTTATACCCGTGCGAAGCAGGGGTAGGCCGCTAGTTAAGTATAACTTCTTACGCGCATACACAAGTACACGCACTGATATTTTTTACTTATCTTGACAATGTAACTACCAACAAAAGTTTGTAAATTAGATAGTCATTAAAACTTAGACCTTGAATGCTTTACTTAATTAAGCGCTGTAACTTTTAACCATAATGGATATTGTAAGTTTCCCTGATCCGTAGTTTAATCAAACAACACAAAAGATTAATGTTTTGTAGAAAATATGAATAGGTTATCGTCTCTGTGATTTCGCGGTCCAGGTGTTGGACTTGATTTCATGTCCCGGTTTCGAACAAAACGAAATTGTGGTTTTTTTGAAAAAAATATGCTCGGGATTGGATATGTGCCCGGTTGGCTAAAGGCTAGCCCCTTCATATCATATTGTGGGACATAGTGTCTTCGGCTAGTCGTGTATGCCCTGGTTGTGCCTCTGCCTACCTCTTCTACCTCTGCAGGAGTTTGTGTCGCCGTTTCTTCTCCTGTCTGGCTAGGTTTGGAAACGGTGGTAGTTTACGGTAGATAGGGATAAATTAATTTACATTCTAAAAATTGTGTGTATTAATAAATAATCATGTAATCTCAAAACAAACAAAAAACAGTGTGTAAATAGTTAATCGTGAATAAATAATTAAAAACATATTAAAATATTTGCACACCACAAGTTTGTAGAATAAGTAGGAACGCTTAAATAATTTTGTAACATCTTTGTAACACTCATATTCCGCAAATAAATATTTTTTCTTTCTTTCTTTCTTTCTTTCGGGGATATGGGTATAAAGATACTTTATTTACAGCAAAACTTTATTTTATTTTAATTAGAGCAAGTATGTAATGCTAAAGACTGGCGGTAGAGACACAAAATATAGACAGGTACAACAAGCCAATCTCATGTACATACCTTACTTATGACAACCACACTCGTCGTCTTGAGACCACGGGTATTTCTTACTACAAGTAGTCCCCCTCGGTCGAAATTCGACCATAACTTGTTGATAAGAACGCCATCTTCATTTCTTAAGATCAACCACTTTGACTTTTAGAGCGCCATCCGTAATATTTTATCGTTATCATCAATATATTTGTTAGTGTGTCAAATGCGTGGTAGTGTGGGTAATGTTTTATTTGTTGATATAATGTACTTTATAAGCAATACTGTTGAAAAATATTAGCGTTCTGCACTTCTCCTACACATAACTATAAGTGTGCCAAATTTTATGCACATGCGTCCGCGCAATTTCCGTAAAAAGGGGTCCAAAGTTTTGGCATCACGCATTAATATATAGGTTAGGAGGATCGTTTGCATGTTTAAAAACAATCAAGACACCTTTTAAAATACAGTATTGGAATAAATGAATAATAAATGTTTGTCTATTATAACTCTCGGCAAGTCTATGTTTGGAACAATCTTTTTCAATTCCAACTTTACCGGACATTAGTTTCATAGCGTTCCGTACTGAATGGAACTTCACGGAACAACTAACAACTATGGACGTCCACAAACTCACTTATCTACCTTAATCCTTGGAAATAGAATTCAAATTTAACACACTCTAGCAACTTGCGCAACATTCAAACTTAAACTAGTTGGTATAGAGTTGAAATCCAATTGTCTGTAAATGTTTTAATTGTTAAACGAACTATTTTAGATCGTAGTACGTTTACGTAAAGTGTTATATCGCATGAATTGAATCGCGAAAAAGCCTGGAATCGTTAAATTAGGTTTGTAGTTACGCGTCACTTTTAATTAACTGAAAAAGGTTTGCACTCGGAATATTTTTAACGATGCCAGAAAGCAGGTTATTTATGGGTACAGATAAAGCATCACTAGTTTTTATTTGAATTTACTTTAGAGTTTCGAGAATTATATGTATATATCTCATGGAAGGTATACTGTGGATGTAAAAAGGAGAGTGTTTGCAGGGAGTAATGTGACTGGAGCGCTAGGTAAGCATCTGCAAAATTAGGTTGTGAGTCCAGCAGTAGAGTTGCTCTGGATAATTTTGTGCTTACCATAACGTTACTAGCCGCCGATAATTGCTCTACCCATTTAAGCTACTGAGGGTTTAAATCTCGTGGCAAACATTTTCTTTTTTTTTTAATTTGTAGCACAGGGCAAGTGCCAAAATTATTTTTATAATTAATATGTTTGATTTCATATGTTTATAAAAATCGTGAAGTAAGATAAATACCCTAGTCAAAATCTATGGCGTTATACACTTGCAATCGCAATCGGGACAGTGAGATCAGAGAGTGAGATTGAAAGAAATTGTTGATTTAGAAAAATGGAAGAGTACTCATCGATGGTTTGATCATGTAGAAAAAATGGGAGACAAGATTGATGAAGCAAATAATCAGTGTGAATGTGGATGGATGCAGGTAGCCATGGGGACCTAGGTCCAGGCTCTTCAATAGCAGTGTTTTTTTTTACAAACAGTGCAATAAATGTGAAGGAAGCTAGGCAGATCTGAAAGAATCGTGAAGACTCGATGCTCTCTACTTACCTGCTAGGGTCTTGGCTCTAATATATATGTGTATGTATTCTTCTTATAAATTTTTAACCATATAAAGAACAGAGGAGGCTTACAATTCGTCGGTATACTTTTTGTGTGTTAATCGGACTATAACTTATGGATATTGATGTTCCTTTCTTAGGAAGGTAACATTGTCACGACAACGACAAGCCCTGACGATATCACGACAAGATTAGGTGAGGCGGTTGTAACAACCAGGGTGATCTTCTCTGTATAGAGAAGAAAAAACCTTTAGCATATCTGCCAAGCAACTCATAAAGGGCGAGCACAGGTTAAATAGGTACCAGAAAGATCACCAGAAGAGGTGATAAAGTGCTGTGCAGCAACTTGCCCGATATCTACCCCTACCTATCCCTGCCGCCACAGTGACAATATGATGTTCGGTCTGAAGCCCTACTGGCTACCCTTGCACATTGTACGTCTAGCATTTCGGCTACGGGGCAGCGACGCATCTGTAACATATATGATGTCTACAGGTCATGGTGGAGATCCTTCAGGAGATCCTCGTGCTTGTTTGCTGTAATTTGAAACAAAAAAAAACAACGGGTTGCACTCCGAGAGTGCCGACAGAAGTGAAAATTTGAATATTAACGTTGTGCATTTTTGATATTTTGGAATGGTTAGGGAATTATTTTCACGAATTGCTTTAATTATCAGTATAAAAGTACTATCATTTATGTGATAGAATACAACATTTATTTTTTACGCTATCGTACACAAACATGACAACACGAACATTCGCGCAAGCGCCCTGCGCCGTCTTATTCGTATAAGCGCCCTGCGCCATCTTACAAATTTTCGAACAGGTCACGTTTCCTGACGCGAGTTTAGAAGTTTTTACCCATTCCAAAAAAAGTGCGCAACGCCGCTAAAGAAGTTTTCACTTCAAAAAAGTCATATAAATAACTACATCATATGTTTACAAAAAATGATAAACAAGTTTTATGCAGTAGAAATATCATTCTAAAATTCGAAGTATCTTCCAACATGCTCCATCAGGTTCAATGTCAAGAATTCATTACGCCGATGCACAGTATTCAACCTTCCCCAGTTATTTAATAATGGAAGCGGCGCTTTCAAAACCTAAATTGGAGAGTACGTGAAAATTTCCATGAAAAAGTTCACAGATTCCGTTCACGTAAGCGAATGAATGGTTGAATGGAGATCTAACGAGTTGGTTGCTGTCAAGTGCGATATTTTTATTGTGTATCGTTTCTTAGGTTATTTGATTTTTTATCTTTCAATCTTTATTTTCAATTTTATTAAATTAAATCAAAATAAAGTTAAATAATGCGTTTAAAACTTTCCGCAAAAAAATATAGGTATTATAGCGCGTCTTAGCAGGATAACGTGTGGTCCAATCCACAAAAAGAAGCGGTCCCCAAATATATCTATTTAGCTCCACATAAAATACAATACAAAGCTGTTTCAGTACCACCAGCAATACAATACTGGTGGTTGTGTTGTTTTTAGCTATATTATATTTAGTGTGTATTTCGAGATTCATAATGGATAAAAACTTCGAACAAAGAGTTCGTCTTAAATTTTACATCGCCAATTGAATTTCGTGTTCGGAGTCAATGAACAATTACAGATAGCTGACGGTGAATCAATTTTGTCAAAAAGCGGTTGTCTGACGATAGTTGAACGTTTTCAACGTCATAAGAACGGAGGCCGATTGTGCCTCTTTGTCGCTCGTTCCGCGCTCTTACTTGCACTTCAAGCCTTAAATGGCAAGCCACAGAGCGAGGTAACGCCGCATGATTCATGTTTTTTGGTGCGTGCAGCTGCCTCCATTGAATTATAAGACGTTGTCACGTCAAAAATTGTGCTTATGAGTGATATTAAGCGTTCAAAAGCGGTCGAGATGTGATGGAAGATAATTTGCCTCGCTCTGGTGCAACTGAAGTTAACATCGCAGTTTGAGTGACTGTAAATCCTCATTCAAGTTTGATACAGACAGTCGTTGAACTTTTTGTATCTCACGAGTTGATCTGTATAATTTTAACTAATCATTTGCCGCTTGGCTAGTCCCAAAAGACCATTCCAAATTTTAAAGTGAAAACTACTTAAGCGGCGTTGCACCCTTTTTTGGAATGGGTAAAAACTTCTGAACTCGCGTCAGGACACGTGACCAGATCGAAAATTCTTCGTGTTGTGTTCGTGTTCTCATGTTTGTGTACGATAGCGCAATAAATGAATATTGTATTCTATCACATAAACAATAGTACTTTCATACTGATAATTAAAGCAATTCATGTATTCCCTAACTATTCCAAAATATCAAAAACGCACAACGTTAATATTCAAGTTTGCACTTCTACCAGCACTCCCGGAGTGCAACCCATCTTTTTTTTTCAAAATCTCAGTGTCACGAGAGTTACTGAGGACATGCTAGAACGAATCAATTTCGACCCAACCAGTTTGACGCAACTTTCATATCAAAAAAACAAAAAAATAAGTTTGCTATGTTTTTTATTCACCCAAGTCGTATATGACACTAGTTGCCTTACATCTGAATGCATTTAGACTTACTTTCAAATTATACGGGTTACACTTTTCCAAGTAAACTTTATACAAACTCGGGTTTTCTATCGATCTATGGAAGTCCCGCCTCTTATTACGTAATATTTATATACTCTTTGGACCCAACATTCATTCAACGCATTGTCACTGGTGATGAGACGTGGGTTTGCGAGTTCGACATGCAAACTAGTAGACAAGCTTCGGTGTAACGCCTTACAACTGAACCGAAACCTTTCGGTTTCCACTCAAAACCACTACGGTTTTGGTAAAACCGAAAGCTCGTTCAGAAGTCAAAGTCATGTTGAGTGTTTTCTTTGAGTATCACGACGTTGTGCACGCACCATTTTTGACGGAGGGTCAAACGGTAAACAAGAAATATTATTTGAGCGTTATGCGCCGTTTATGAAAGCAAATTCGTCGAAAGAGGCTAAATTGGGCAAAACCAACCAACCACCAAAGTTGGTAGTTGGTTGGTTCCAATTTGGGTGGAAATTCTTGGATTTTGCACAAGGCCATCATTGTCGGCGACTTTTTAACCAAATACTTAGCAAACACCATCGAGTAACCACCATATCCACCTATCTCAGCCAACTTCTTTCTCCTTCACTCAAATTATCACTTTATGGCGCTTGATTTCAAAAGGCAGAAGAGGTAAAAGAGAAATCGCCCCGAGAACTGAACTCAATTTCGGAAACAGCGTTTTAAAAATGTTTTAATAATGAGATTATTTGTTGGCGTAAGTTTTTAAAGGAGCATACTTTGAAGGTGACAAAATGTTTGATGAATAACAAACAGTTTGAGTGTTACTGACATTTTCCCGGTATTTTCTTGCCAGAGTAGTATTTTATTTAAGGCAAACAAGCAGACGGATTTCCTGATGCTAAGAAATTCACGCCGCCTAGAGACACCAAAGGTAGTAATAGTGCGTTGCAAACCTCAGGCCGGGGTGTTAGGCCTCGAGCAAAAGTAAGTTTACCGGCTACCTTACTCTCCAAACCGGAACACGTCATGACGTTATAGCGGCAGGAATAAGTAAGGCGGTGGTACCAATCCGGTTGAGTCGCTGCGAAACTCTACCATCTAGTCAGATGTCATGGTGTTAGTGACGGTAAGCCTATGCTCGCCTTTTACGAGCTGCCTGGCAGGAAGGCAGATGGGCTATTCTACAAAGGAGCCCGGACCAACACGGGGAAAAAGTAACTTAAAAAGCACTATTCGGGTCACCTCGAAACTTGACCTACATACCTTTCCAATAGGAACCATTTTAATTGGTTGGTTATTTGCCGTAAAATATACAGTCGAATCAATTAACTACTGTCTTCTTGGAATCGGTTATAAATAAAAAGTAGTTCTTAATTCTTCATTTCAATTTAAAGTCAAAATACCTTCGAACATACTTCCCTAGGTTCTATGTCAAGAATCCATTACGCTGATGAGATGCACTGTATTCAACCTTTCTCGAGTTATTTAATAGCGGACGAGGTTCTTTCAAAACATAAATTATAGTGTACATGATATTGCCTTCTTATTCTTTTATAAATGTGGCTTTCGATCATTTTTCAAGACTTATTCAGCCAATGTCAGGTTAGTCAATTCTTATACAGTCATTAGTCACTATGTACAATGTCATATCAGGTCAGGGTCTTGAGTAAAGCGGTCGCTTCGTTACTCAAGCTCATGATTATTTCATTTGTGCAATTTCACTAAACAAAATTAATCTAATTCCCACCTAAACTAATAATAAAGAAGAAGAAATAAAGAAATTGCACTGGACAAGTTACACAAATTGAATCTAACCCCAAAATAAGCAAATTATATGCTTGTGTTATGGGTGTTAGTCAACGATATTAATACATAGAAATACTTAAATAGTGTACGCTAGCCACTCGACCAACGAGGCGTTCAAATGTATTAATATCATCAATAATTTAATATGTATTATAAAAGTTGTATCTCAGTTTTCTAGACTTAATAAACAAAACAAAAAAGTCTATAATTATTAACTACGATTTAAATAACACATAATATTGATATGTTGGAATCGTTAGAAAAGTTGTATGATACTAAAAAAAACAGGTAACATTAACTGATCCCGAACAGAGGAAATTGTAAATTTGACACGCATGCAATACTATAAGAGCAACTACGTGGATATTTTAAACAAACAATACACATTCCCGCATTCACGCATGAATGCACTCGTGAAAGTAAACCTTTATGAGCTTCAAATTTTAATGACAAAAAAATCTTTCTGTATCCGGAAACTGACATACAATTTTAAACAAACAATACACATTCCCGCATTCACACATAAATGCGATCATAAAAGTAAACCTTTATGGACTTCATATTTTATTTTTATTTTTTTTTTAATTTTATCCCAGTCAGGGAAAGGCAAAGGATCTGTGTCCATACAGCCACGTCTTCCGTATTAATAAATCTTTTTCTTGTTACATATTTTCAATTTATGTCTTCCGTATTAATTCTTTATTTCAGTCATCAGTAACTATTTACACAGTCTTGTCTGGGTCTTGAGTAAAGCGGTGGTTTCGTTACACAAGCTCGTTTATGAGATTTGGTGGCAGCGAGGAAATTCGCGATACACTAATTTCTGCATGATTATTTTATTTTGCACTTTCACTGAACAAAATCAAACTAATTCCCACCTAAAATAAACCAATTTTACTCATATTTTACACTAAATTCAATAATTGTGAAAAAATTACGACCATCTTCGTTCACGATGGCGCCAAAACTCCCTTCATATTTTAATGTTATTCACCGTGCTTTGACAAAAAAATATCTTTATGGATGCACTGGCATACATAGTATCTCTAACTAGTTTGTGGCATTGACAGTTTTTAGTGAGTCCTCGAGACCTGAGCCTTTACCATGAGTTGGTGTTGATTACGTTCGGTAAGTTACGTGTCGAATTCTACAATAGTTTTGGTTTAAAAATGTGTTTTTCTTAGTTACCAATAAAGGCGTTGTCCAAAGTTTTCCTACAAATAACATACAGGTATGGTAGCGAGTATTGTAAACTTGACAAGCTGTAAAGTCATTGTAAGGGCCCTGCAATACAGGCTCGACCTCTAGTATAGAATCTCGTTCTTTCTACATAACCCAACTATGTGAAATCATAAATATCCCTGGACAAATTACATAAACTGAATACTTATCTACATATTAAACCTAACCCCAAAGAAAGTAAATTATATGCTTGTGTTATGGGTTTCAGTCAACGATTCTAATACAAAGAAACACTTAAATATGTACCAGAATCAATTGAATAAGCACCCAGACCTGGAACCACCTAAATGTTCATCGCATAAGTGCCATTCCTGGAATCGAACCCGAGCCTAAATAAATAATAATAAGCAAAATTGATCCATTCGTTTAGGCGTGATGCAAAGACTATACGAAACAGGGATTAATTTAACATATTTTAGATTTATAATACGCCTACTACACACTCAAAATCACAGTAATAATGAAATTAAAGTATCTTCACGTCCATATCCACGAAGTGGTAGGCAGAGCTACTACCAGGGCACTCACGACTAGCTGCCACAATGGTGGCAAGCCTATCGAAAACCGGGTATATCCAATCGCGGGCAACTAATACAAATTAAAATTTAAAACTATTCTCAAAGTAATTAAATTATATACTTATGTTATGGGTGTTAATCAACGACTCTTATACATAGAAACACCTAAATATATACCAGAATTATTTTAATAAACACCTAGACCCGGAACCACCTAAATTTTCATTACATAAATGGCTGTCCTGGAATCGAACCCGAGCCTCATGGTTGGTTGATGGAGTTAGGCGTGTACTCGACACTCGACAAACGAGGCGGTCATAATATTTTGCATTTTGTTAATGATTTAATATAAAATTTTATTATTAAGTACCTACTATGGTACTACCAACCTTACTATAAACAGTACACAGCGACAGAAACAGTGTTATTTTTAATTAATGAATTGGTTATTTGTGAACGGATGCCGCCCTTTCAGAACCTAAAGTGGAGTGTAATTTAAAAATTTCCATTCAAAAGTTTAAGATTTCGTTCCCTTCAGCGAATGAATGGCTGAATGGAAAACTGGCTTCTGTCAATTGCGAAAGTTCATATTACGTGCTGTTTTGCAGCTTTTATAAATGATTAGCCGACTTGACGCACTTCATACCGCTTGACATTGATAGCAACCTACTATAGCCTCTAAAGGAAAAAATCAAATATTGTTTTTCCTTTTTGAAACGAAGTTCCTTATCGCGCGTTGTGAAACGGAGCTCGTCTAGCTCCGTTTCCGAAAGAATTCTCACGAAAAGTTGTAACGACACTTTTTGCTGTAAGCTATGCGGCGTGCGTATGTTTCTCTGTCGGTCTCTCTGTCTCTCTTCGTTTCATCCGGGTGTCCCTTGACACCTCTCAACTTTTTTCCCTGCAATTTTTTTTTCATATGAAGGATCACGAAAAATTACCATAATTAACACAACAAAAAAGGATCAGCAAACATCCGTTCAGACGTAATGCGATAGCCACCTGAAAAAAATATATACCCAAGAAAGAGAGAGACATTGCTCCATGAGAGCAAGCATTTCTGTGTTTGTATTTGTGGTACATAGTATTGCCGGTCTGGATGTTTAGTATATTTTTACTGGTATTTATATGAGGTGGTATCACGATCTAACACTCATAATACAAGTATTTAATTTGTTTTGGTTAGAGCAATTTACTGTAATTTTTCCGGGATATTAATTTATTACTAGCCGACCCGGTGAACTTTATGTCGCTTGATATTAACACCACTAAGAGTATGGATGCATCACAGCATTTTTTCTAAGCATTTCTTCCGGTTTTTTCTGTACATAAGAACCTTCTTCTGACAATAACCACACAACAAAAAATCATTAGCAAAATTGGTCCATTCGTTTAGACGTGTTGCGAAATAGGGATTCAAGTATCTTCACGCCTATATCCAGGAAAAGTTAGACAGAGGCAGAACCAGGGCACCCACGACTAGCCGAAGTTGCTTAGCAAGCCTATCGCCAACTGAGCACACATCTAATTCCGCGCAATGCTATTTTTTTTAGAATATTGAAATAATTACACATTTTCTTTCTTTTTTCTTGCCTGACTCGGTGGTCGAACCCGGAACCTCAAGAAGTCACATATAGTGTCGGACCACTACAATCGCTACACTACAGATGCGATTAATAAAATTACATATTCCATATTAGTTTCCTGTATACAACCTTTCAGCGAGGTTAATAACTAGATTCTAAAATATTTAACCCGGATTAGAATGAGCTGCCTAAGACTTACGAACTAAGTTAATTGTGTTTTGAATAAGTAATACAAACATGACACAGTGGAGCTAATCCTTTGAACCCCTTTTATATATGTTGAATAATTTCAACTTATTTTACAGTACTACTATTAAAATTATGCGCTTCAGCTTTACACTTTTTACTCTTTTAACACTTTATACTTTTATTTTTAAATTGGCTGACCTAATCTAAATTTAAGCGAAATGATTAATTATGTTTAATAACAACTCTATATAGATATTTTTAAAATACATTCGGATTTCCGAAGCTTGACGAATATAGCAGAAGCGCAAAATTTAAATAGTACTACTGTACAGTATTTAATTAATCAATCTCGAATCTTATTTTTTAATGTAACGAAACCGCATACTAACTTTTCACTGATGGTCAAAGATAACTGTCATTTATAGACATTATTAATGTTACTGGTTCGTCAATACCTTATGGTTCGGATCTTAGATCAGTTTTTCAAGTGTTACACCAGCCCTACAATGGAACACGATAATAGCAACCACTGACACTTTCTCAGTATATATAAGTAAGGCACATTGCTCGCTATTATAATTGCCAGGCGATGCATATCAATCTACCACCTAGTACTGGCAAATGGCAGGTATGCGAGCAGATGTTAAAGTATGATGACTATAGTGTACTTTCTGAATAGAAATTGCAAAAATCGACTCTAATTAATTAATTCTCTCGAATCTTAATAAGTGAAAAATTTACAACGATGAGATAATTTCACCATGGTGACAAAGCTCGGTGAAGTTGCAAAAAATCGCGAGATTAGCAACAAATTAGTCATTCAAAAAACCATGATGAGATAAACAACATAAGTAAAACTGAAGTTCCTAAGCCTAAGAACTCACGGGGCGGTTTTAGTTAAAAACTCACGAGACCGGTAATTAGTGCGGTCGCAAAGCCGTCGCGGGTTTTGGTTTTTGAAATGACTAATATATTGCCAGCATCGCGGTTTTTACAACTTCTCTGGGCTTTCCGCCGTCGCGGTTGAAATCAAAGCAAACTTGTACGACTATACTGGCGAGCGAACGGGGCGCGGGAACCGCAAACAACGGTAGAGTGTAGACGCTGCGGGTGTAAAACGCGTCGTGAAATGTGCTCTTAACTTTTGCTTTTAAATCTACATTCTACAAAACCTGCGGTTAGTCTAGAGGAAAAAAACTGTTATCACAAAATGAGAATTTCATCTGCATCTACGAACTTATTTTTGCATTACTTACATAGAATTATGTTGTCATAATTACCGTCATCCACAAAAAACATTTAAAAGTTTAAAGTTTAGTTAATCTGAACTACATCTCCTGCATCAGCATCTCCATAGACAAAGACGAGTTCGAATACTGTCAGCGGCGAAACTTTATCTTTCTCTAAATTGTAAAGTTTGTTTCTATTACTGTAATTTCTGAAAACCCAAAAACTACAGTATGAGAATCTGTCATTTCTATGAACTAACATACTGTAACTTTTGTAAACCAGAAACTATTATATTACAGCGCAATCATGTCTGGATGCTAAGCAAGTTCTCTACAATGGCTACTGCTACCTCATATCAGGATACCCGCGAGCATCTTGGACTACTGCGAAACAGGTGCGTCTTTGACCAATTTTAATTTAAATATTTGTAATCCAGCTAGATTTTATACTGAACAGTTTTTTTTTAAAAGTAGCAGGCAGATTTGCTGAAATATATACCATATTTCAGATAATCTGCCTACTACTTTTTTTTTTGTTTGTATTTAGGCAGAGGCGGCGTCAGGGCAGTGCACGGTTGGGCGACCGCCCCAGGATGCCTGAAGCAAAAGGCCCTGTGCGCTTATTGGGCGAGGCCTAATTAATATTATTATAGGTCTTTAAATTTAACCAAATAACGTTAGTACTATGAAAATAACAGATAGTTAGTTATTTTTTTCGATAGTGACATTAATAACTAGTTATTTTATTATCAAATTTGTCATTTTCGCCAGGATCTAAACAGTATAATGGAGCGCCGTCCAAATTATGACCAGGGCGCTGGTAGTCCTTAAACTGTTACTGTATATATGGATAATAAGCTTTGTGTTTATTACTCTCCAAACTGGAAAGTGATAATGGCGAGGACTATCGTTATGGTTTGTGACGTAATGGGAATGGCTCAGTGTCCACTAGGTTTGCTACCACTTGATGGTTTGGATAAATAAATCTATACATATTACACAAACGCTAAGTTAATATAATACCCAATTATTTATGTCACTATCGTGATGAATCGGAAGTTTTTGATACTTCTTTTATATTCCCACAATGTGATAGATGGCAAGCCCATTTCCAACCGGGCACATTCAATCCTGGGCAACGTTAATTTAATAGAAAATTGAAAATACTCATTTTCTCAATCGAATCGATCGAACCCGAGACCTCAAAAAGTCAAGCCTGATGCCGGACCACTAAACCACAGAGGCGACATTTTATTTAATGCAAAACATTATAAACAACAACCAAACATCCAACCAAATAAGTATTGAATGTTAAATTAAATTAGTCTTTTTTATCTTTAGTTTTAAAGCCGTGATGATGCTGTAAAAAGTAAAACCGATTGGCAGGAGAGTAACAGAAAGTGTTAAATAAAGTGTATAGTGGATAAGTACAAGTGTTAACTACAAAAAACGTGTGTATACAATGGAATTCCATCAAGTGCCGACGATACTTGCTATAGATTCCATTATATACACTATTTACTTGCAAATTTCACAATACATTACCAGATTTACTTTCCGTTTTGGTGTTAACATCTCAGGCGAACAAATCACCCAAGTTTCTTAGAACCTACATCATTAAAGACGGTATTGATTCAAACTTCCCACTACCTGGAGGGAGAAATGATCCACAAAATTACTTCGCGCTCAATTTCACGGCTTTATAGCTTCCTAATTGTTTTCATAAGGAACCGTTTTCTCAAGGAACGTTTGTAATTAACTAGAGTACATTAACCACACTTCAATACGAAGGTGAACATTTAGTTTATTTGGAGCGTTTTAACTTAGTTTTCTCCACATCTGAAAATAGTAGCGATACAATAATCCATATTTCAAACTTTCCTCAAAAATAAGAGCTTTATAATTTAACAGAAACAGATAGAAAAAGGAAAACGTTCTAACAAATCAACAAATCTGTAAGTTTGTAATTCTTTGAATACTTTTAATAAACACAAAAAAATAAGAATCGAACTTCATTAGGTAAATTCGTTTGAACATTAAAGTATACAAGATTTAGCCTGAACAAATAAATGAAAGCTCAGCTCAACTCTTGAATGGTAACTTGCGATGGCAAAGCGATTGCAATCGAACTATAGTTGTTCAAAATTTTTTAACAGTCGTCAATTTTTATTATTTAACAGACAAAAGCATATGATTGTTGAGTCTCATATGAGTAAATATCATTTTTCACATATCAAATAATCAAATTTTACCCGCTATTTGAGGCTTTCTGCATAATGGCTGTGCAGGTTTACTGTTTCTCACACAGTTATTAACCGACTGCGAAAAAAGAGGAGGTTCGAATCTCCTACTTTTTATGTTTGTTAATCGACTCGTCTGTCATTTAGGAACCGATTTAAATAAAATATTGTATGCTTGATGTACTACTTCTCATTGGCACTGAGTCTAGATCTTAATAGTGGGGTCCCAGGGAAATCGAGGAAAATACTAAATTGTTGTGTGTCATAATTAATAAAATCGAAGTCGGTTTTTTGGAGTTTTGCTGTTCTTCAAATATTATGATATTAGGTGATAATCAGCTACGGAAATTATTTAATATCATTTCTCTAACGAGGTAAAATAAGAGACTAACGTATATAAAACTTCACGCGGGTGAAGTAACGGAAAAATCTAGTTAGATTACTATATAAAAACTGTTGTTTTGTTAAGTCATTCCTGCACTTAGACGGTGTTTTTCAGGTTGGTTGAAAATATAATTCATTTTATCTCCTGTCTTTTGTTCGCAACTTCATTCACGCGGAAACAAGGGACGCTTTCATACCGGCATTGAACCTATTGTACTCTTCCTTTGTGTGTCCTGAATAACACCGTTGCTTATCTCCTTATGTTACGTATGAAAATTAATGCAAAAAAAAATATTTGGTTGTGAATATTTGAAGTACCTTATGAGGTGGTTTACTTTATTTTCCTGTCTATTAATAAAATAGACAAATCTGAAAAAAAAATCTTAAATTTAAAAGTCACATAATTTTGTTATTTATATGACAAAGTTATGTGACTTTTAAATTGTACTGACAAAGACAGAAAACGTGACAACGTTGCCAGTACCCGTCCTTGAATATAATGCTGCATCATCACGCTTGTCGAATTTCCACCAATTAATAAGCGATTTAGGGCACTACCATTTGAAATAGGCTACGTTTTATACCTTCACTTGTGGTAGAGTGCTTGTCCGTGTTGGTGGTAGAGTCCACCGCTTAAGTTATTCCTGACGCTATAATGAGTCTGTCAAGTTCCAGTTCGGAGGGTGGGGTAGCAGGTAGAATAGAATCAGCCTAACACCCCTGCCACAGCACAGCGACGCACCTCTAATCTCTATAGTGGCTATTGGCAACGGTTGTTTCTTACCTTCAGGGGACCAGTGTTCGCTGAAATTTCACATAAAACAAATTCGTAATCTGAAATAATTATATTACGTTTAATATAACAACATGAATAACGAGATAGGTATAAGATGGAAACCTTCAAAGTATCTTCACGCCCATATCCCCGAAGAGGTAGGCAGAGGTACAACCAAGGCTAGTCAGCCGAAGATACTAAGTCTCACAATGTGATAGGTGGCAAGCCTATCGCCAACCGGGCACAATTCCAATCCCGACCAACATTTTTTTTTTATTAGAAAATTGGAAAAATCCAATTTTCTTTTTGTTGGCCGACCCGGGATTCGAACCCGGGACCTCATGCAGTCAAGTCCAACACCCGGACCGCTAGACCACAGAGGCGAACCTTCAACTTACGAAATGACAAAATTTTGGCATACTTAAAAGATATTAAAAGGAATAAGCTCATTTCATTTGAATCATTGTAAGTATCTTCACGCCCATGTCCCCAGGGGTAGGCAGAGGCACAACCAAGACACCCACGACTAGCCGAAGATACTAAGTCCCACAATGTAATAGGTGGTAAAAGCCTATCACCAACCGGACACGTATCCAATCCCGAGCAACAATTTTTTTTTATTAGAAAATTGGAAAAAGCAAATTTTCTTTTTGTTGCCCGACCAGGAATCGAACCCGGGACCTCATGAGGTCAAATCCAACACCTGGACCGCTAGACCACAGACGCGATAAAAATGTGAATGAATCATTGTAAGTTTTCTTAACATATAATTATTACTACTAGTAAGTATAATAGTCAAGTTTAAAGTTTTAAGTACCAAATTACATACCCATAAATACTAGCTAAATATACTTTCCTAACACACTTTAGCATAATTATTAATTAATAGCGACAGAGTTCATAATAATAAAAGATTTAACGATGCCTAAAGTATAATAACTAAAGGTATAATAAATTTGAGAATGCGATCAGGAAATTCATAACAGCTATGTTAACTTACTATTATTGTTATTGTACAATTGGACGTAGTTACGCAGAAAGGACCCAATCCACACCTAGCTAGTTTCGAGATAATTGACTTTGTAGTTTATATATTTATAATATGTACTGGCCATATATGTGGGTTGGTATCTAATGATTATACAAATCTCATAGTTTTGTTTATCTGTAGGATCTTTCACTGAACGAAATTAATATAAGCTTTACGACCTCTTTTGTATGTTTTACTCAATTTTGTTGTTCATGTGGGTTGGGTCCTTTCTGCCTAACTACGTCCAATTAAATAATGACGTATTTATCACGGTGATACATGAACTTTTATACATTTTATATTTTATTTTGTTTTCCGAGCTTTTCCTTGTGGACGGTGGGTACATTAGTTAGGTTTGATTGAATGAATGAATGAATGAATGAACCCTTTATTGTGTACAATTAAACTTACTACAAAATGGTATAACTAGGTATTAACAAGAGCATATTATTTTTATTTTAGCACTTGCCCTGTGCTTGGGATAGATTTCTATAAATTTTTAAAGAAAGAAAAAATGTCGCCCCATTTGAACCTGTAACCTTTCGTCTCAAGCCGACGAATGCTCAGTAGCTCAATTGGTTAGAGCATTCGTCGGCTTAAGACGAAAGGTTACAGGTTCAAATCCTGTCTGGGGCGAAATTTTTTCTTTCTTTAAAAATTTATAGAAAGAGCATATTATTACAGTTTATGGTACACAAAAGGCGGTCTTATCGCCAAACAAAGAGATCTCTACTAGACAACCTTTTGGTCTGAGGAGATTATATAAATTATAAACACACCCATATATACAAGCTAAATAAATACTTAAATAAATACTTGTCACATTTTGTGTTTTTTTTAAGACTATTCGTCACAACAGTGACGCTTACACGGAATTGGCAAAATAAAGACTTATTTTACATCTGTTATAATTTGTCGCAAAGTAACGCCTGAATCAACAAAATATCTCAATTTGTGTAATTTATCTAGGATTTTTCGTTTATTTATTATTTATGGCTTATTATTATGGCTAACGATTTTAATACATACAAATACATGTGAAGGGCATAGCAAAATTTTCTATTTTTAGTTAATTATATCATTTAATTTGTAAATATTTCTGTGGCTAATCAGACCACAATACTGTTAATCTTACAAATGATGGCGGCTTTACTTTCAGTTTAAGTGAAAAAAACGACGGGTTGCACTCCGGGAGTGCCGGTAGAAGTGAAAACTTGAATATTGACGTTGTGCATTTTTGATATTTTGGAATGATTAGGGATTAATTTTCCACGAATTGCTTTAATTATCAGTATCAAAGTACTATAATTTATGTGTAGAATACAATATTCATTTATTGCGCTATCGTACACAAAAATGAAAACACGAACATTCGCGCAAGCGCCCTGCGCCGTCTTACAAATTTTCGACTAGGTCACGTGTTCTGACACGAGTTTATAAGTTTTTACCTATTCCAACAAAAGTGCGCAATCCGCTAAAAAAGTTTTCACTTCAAAAATTATCTTTAAAATAAAACGCTTACATTACGTAGTAAAAAGGAGCCTTTTAACAATAAAACGACATAGAAAAGGAGCGAAAACATCTGTTATATTTAACGCGTTTCGAATCTAAAAACTCACTCGTATTCGCTAGTCTTTAATTTTTTTATTGCCTTAGAAAAAACCTTTTTTAATATTACTCTAAACAACAGGAACGTCAATTCCTTATCCTTTCTTTTCCGCAATCCTTTCATAAATAAAAAAAAAAAAATATTACAAATTTTAAAAAATAATCACTTCTGTGGTCTAGCGGTCCAAGTGTTGGACTTCACTTCATGAGGTTTGAATCCCGGGTCAGACAACGAAAAGAAAATGTGGTATTTCCAATTTTCTAATTTAAAAAAATTGCTCGGGATTGGATAAGTACAGTAACCGGCACGGATCTTGAGCGCTGACCGTTTTATGCGCAGAAGTCATTTTTTAGATATGTTTAGTGGTATGAAGCGCAGGGGGCGAACACAGTTTGGCGTTTTAAACTACGTGATTGGTTATCAGCATGTCGCGTTATAATGGTAAGTTGTGATTTGCTCTCGAAACTGTCACTGCGCGTTTCGCGGCAACAAATACACTTCCGTGCATACGTAATTGAAATTTAATTATAATAGTAAAATGAAATACTTTTCATACACAACATCAATTTTATTTTTTGGCAAGTTGATTGTTTAAAGTAAAATTTTCAGTGGAGCTTCATAAAAAATATATAAGCAATTAATCCCATTAAGTAACATTTTAAAACCATAAATTCCAATATTTTATTAAGTTATTATTAAAAAAAATATGGTTTTTATATGACATAGAGTTGATGGTTCCGTCGAATAGGTGATCCGATCCTATAATTCCTATAGATACGTTCCCGTCCCTAAGGCTCGTTAAGCCTCAAGTGTAAATCTAGACGGATACCTAACCCTGCAAACCGGAACACGTTATCAGCCGATGATTTCACGGCAGGCATCAATAAAGTTTTGATATACTTTGTTTCATAATATTGAACCTAGTCTAGTATGGTCTAATTCTTATTGATATTAAAATTTTCTTTACTTTATTAAACAAAGATATTTTTGTAAAAAAATGTGCTTCTTTAAATTATGTAGGTATTTCGTTTACCCCAAATTCAACAACTTATGTGTTTTCCATACTTTTGAAAATTGAGGTAGGTATTAACTATTTTTTTTGGGTAGAAGTGTACGATGCGCAAACCTATCCCCACTCTCGCACTCAGCGCTCAAGATCCGTGCCGGCTATTATACACGGTTGGCGATAGGCTTGTTCTACCACATTATGGGACTTATGACCGATTTCACCAAGAGCCCCTATACTTGAGGGGACCTTTTACCGTTACTTATGGGACTGTTTCCATATAAAACAGTCCCCTAAAATACGTTAAAATTCCCCTTAAATATAGGGGCTCTTGGTGAAATCGGGCATTAGTGTCTTTGGCTCATCGTGGGTGCCGTGGTTGCACCTTTGTACCATATATCCTTCGGGTACATGGGCGTGAAGATACTTTGAAAAATAATATGTCAACCCTTGTTGTAACTTGAATCCGAGCCTCGTGCATTATTGTAAAATGTTAACCACTTTACTAAGTAGGCGGATAATTTCTTATGCATTGGTTTACTGGCTCACCCTCTGTTTTAGCCTGAAGACTACATTAATGATGGCATTATTCTTTCATGGGCCAATGTATGCAGTTCTAGAATAAATTTCCCAATTATATGAAAGAACTTCCAATTAATAAATTTAAGAAATTTATTAAATGTAAATTAAATGAAAAGGGTTATGACAATATTGCTGAATATTAAGCTGATAAAACTGCTTGGGATTAATTGCTCCTCATGCCAGTCTCTTATAAATATAATATATCATTACATTAATTATTGTAAACCTATTTTAAAATAAGAAAAAAAGACAAGCCCGCTAAGTTTATTGCCGGACCCTCTCAGTGTGCGGCCGCGGTCCGATCCGGTGGTAGATTTATTATTATATAGACGCGTCACAGGTACCTCTTGTAGGTTTATGTGAAATAAAGATAATTTATTATTATTATCGCAGAACTTGACGTTACTGGCGATATAATAAACAGTTGTTTGACTTTTACGAGCGGTCTAAAATTCAGAATATTCTATTTCTTTACAAAACTATTCTGAGCTTTGGACTCGATTACTCTTCTCAAGAAGTCATCTCGACCTATTTTTATTCAGCTGCTTCATGATTTATTTCAAATTTAGTCCAGCGCTTTGGTCTAAGATTAAAATCTTATTGTCACTCAGGTGTGTGAGGGTCTCAACATGCATCTGTCATCAGTCTACACAGCTGAGGAAGAAAGGTTCATAGTATCTGGGATAAGACAAAGCAGCGACTACAGCGCTGGATCGATATATTGGCTTGGGGCTAGAGTGGATGAATCTGGCTTTCGGTGGTTGGATGGAAGTACTGTCGAATATCATGCGTGGCCACCTTACAATGATACTGAAGAAATTGTAGATGCTTGTTTAGGTGTGCAGGTAAATAAAGTTATAAATACTTAAACCCATGTACACCGCACTCTGTAATTTTTCGACTTAATTGTTAATAAAGAACCATACTAAACTTAGCTTGCTTTTAAAATACTAAGATTTAATCGAGCATCTAATTTTTAAAAATTCAAATTAGGTTTATTCTTTCCCTTTTTTTATGACATTGTAAGACAAACAAGGAGACGGATTTCCTGATGGTAAGAAATTCACGCTGCCTAGAGACACCAAAGGTGGTAATGGTACGTTGCCTAACAGAGGTCAGGATGTTAAACCTCGAGCAAAAGTAAGTTTACCGGTTACCTTACCCTACGAAACGGAACACGTCATGGCAAGCACTGAGGTAATGGCGGCAGGAATAGGTAAGTCGGTGGTAACAAACCAGGCGAGTCGCTGCGGAAGTCTACTACCTAGTAGGATGTCACGATGCTAGTGACGTTAAGTCTATGCTCGCCTTTTACGAGCTGCCGGACAGAAAGGCAGATGGCCTATTCTGCAAAAGAGCCCGAACCAACACGTAGAAAAACCTGACCACGAGTGAAGAAAGCAACGTTTGTAAAGTTTTCTCTACAGACTAATTTTAAGGGAGGTAGATTCATAAAAGCTTACCAGCTGGGATAAGAGGAGTACATAGATACCTTGATCTCAAACTCGATAAATATATTTTTCGTACCAAATCCAGAGACAATTACACTGCTTAATTTTTTAATATGATTTACGCGTCAGTCGCAAAAACCAGTTCTTTAAATTATTATATATTCGTAAACATAACAAACAATATAAGACATACGAAATTGATAAATATTTTCTACCTGCGTATTTCGACCCTGCTTGTTATGACTGGCTTTCGTTATAGCGTGAAAAAATGCCTAAACGTTGGACACAAGATCAACTCAAGTATTTAAAACCAGCATCACTAAAAAAAATATTTCCAGTTCAATATCGGTTGTAAGATTTTTATTATTCGTGTGTAGTCATACCTAACCGTATTTTAAAATACTGTTGAAATACAACATATCAATAATAAAACATATTATGTTATAAATCTAAACAATAAATTTGTATAATTTTAAAAATATTAGCACACCCCAATGTGCTAGAATATGTTGGTATTAACAAACATCTTTTGTAACAGCTTTTAGCACACATACTCAGCAAATAAATAAATTTCATTTTCATTTAAACTTTCAATATATTTGTCATACACTTTAGTGGAAAACGTCTCCCGTGCCGTCCCAGCCGAGCGGGCTGTACTGGACGCTGCACAAATGCAGCAGCACGGGCGGGTACGTGTGTAAGCGCCGTCTCACTGCCGAGCCGCTGCTCACCAACACCACGCTGCAGGGGACCTCAGGTGACCTTGACGGATTAACATCCACCAAAATTTATAACACATACACAGACAGATGCAAAATAAGCCTTTAAACAGTGTAACTGTTGTGGCAAATCCTCCAAATGACACAGAATGTGACAAGCCTAACTAACATTCCCACCGGCCACCGCCCACCTCCGCGACCAGAACACGATTATAGGAAGAACTCGGGAAACAATATAAATTGTCACGTCCTTCGCATGTTACAACCCTACCTAAAGTTCCCACCTCCCACCTCCGCGACCAGATCACAAATAGAGTACGAAAACGGGAAACAAAACCACTTGTCACGTCCTTCGCCAACTTTGCCGAAGCACTCACCACAGAGAACACCAAATCGCACTCGACGTACGTTTCGCCTCTGCACCGAGGTATCCTCAGGAAATCGACCAAACCGTTCAAAGTATGTATGATACGTCACAAAGAAATTTTAAGTGGCATTGTGTGAGGCAACGTAATACTTATAACTACAATTCACCGGAGTCTACTTCTCTAAAGAGCAAAAGAATTTCTGCTGGCCCAATCGGAATAATCATGAAATGCTTTGTTCTTCTAGCCTTCCTCTCACAAATATGTCTATACCACTCTACATACAACTCACAGTATTGTCTGTGTTAGGTCCGCGAGAGTAGTCAAAATTGCTTCTTCCTTTATATTACTATCCTGATTGTAGCCCACCACTTGGCGTGACGGGCGCGAAGATCCTTCACTTTTTATTTTTTCCTGCGAATTTTTATATTCTAATACCGTTGATTTCAGGTGTCCTGACAACTCCAAACCACCCTAACATATACGATAACGACCTGGACTACTGGGTGCATATCAAAGGCCCTACGGACACTCGGCTGGTTTTCATCTTTCAGTTCATCGACTTGGAGTTTCAAAATGACTGTCTTTATGATTTTGTTGAGGTAAGGTAAAGTTTACAATTTTTTTTATTATATTGAAAGGCAAACAGATTTACGCCGTCTAAAGACACCAATGCTGGTCATGATGCGTTGCCAACCTGAGGCCAAAAATAAAAAAAGTATCTTCACGCCCATATCCCCGAAGATGTAGGCAGAGGCACCCACGACCAGACGAAGACACTAAGTTCCACAATGTGATAGGTGGCAAGCCTATCGCCAACCGGGCACAATTCCAATCCCGACAAACATTTTTTTTTTATTAGAAAATTGGAAAAATCCAATTTTCTTTTTTGTTGGTCGACCCGGGATTCGAACCCGGGACCTCATGCAGTCAAGTCCAACACCCGGACCGCTAGACCACAGAGGCGATTCTTCGCCAAAAATAAGTTTACCGGCTACCATACCCTCCGAAATAGAACACGCCATAACAGCATAATGGCAGGAATAGGTAAGGCGGTAGTACCAAACCGGATGAGTCGCTGCTAAACTCGACCACCTAGTGATATGTCACGGTGCTAGTGACGGTAAGCCTATGCTTGCCTTTTACGAGCTGCCTGACAGGAAGGCAGACATTCTATTCTGCAAAGGAGTTCCGACCAACACGGGGAAAATTTAAATGGGGATAATATTTCAGGTTAAGTTAGAATCATTGATTTAAATTAAAAACACTTTTTAATTTATAGTAATTTTATTAAAACTCGATCAATTTATTTAGAAACACTTGTACTTTCCACAATATATTTTATTATTTTTTATTTTTATGGTTTAGCCAACCGGTTTCGCTATACAAGCATCATAAAGGCTATATAATATATATTATATCAAAGAGTATATAAGTACTACGTAATAAGAGGCGGGAGTTCCATAGATACATAGCAAACCCAAATTTGTATCAAGTTTACTTGAAAAATTATAACCCGTATAATTTAAAAGTAAGTCTAAAGACATTCATATATAAGGCAACTAGTGTCACATGATTTGGGCGAATAAAAAACATAGCAAACTTATTTTTTTCATTTTTTTTTATGAAAGTTGCGCTAAACTGTATTATATGTTATTTGCATCAAGAATGGAATTACACCAAGCACCGGTGATAAGAAGTGTAAAAACTAAAACTCGATCGTTTACTGTAATACAATCTCCAAACACTTTTAGAGAATATGGTCCCGGGTTCCATTCCCGGGTCGGGCAAATAAAGAAAATTGGGTTTTTTTCCAATTTTCTAATAAAAAAAACGTCGTCCGGGATTGGATATGAGCCCGGTTGGCGATAGGCTTGCCACCTATCACTTTGTGGGACTTAGTGTCTTCGGCTAGTCGTGGGTGCCCTGGTTGTGCCTCTATGATAGTACATATTATTCTATGCCTCTGCCTACGTCTTCAGAGATATGGGCGTGAAGATACTTTTTTTTTTTAAAACTAGATCGTTTATTGTAATACAATCTCCCATTTTTTTAGAGAATATGATTACTTTTGCTGTTTAATCACAAATCTTCTTCTTTTCGTCCTTGGCTCATTGTACAGGACCCTATTTAATGACATATTTTTTTTTTCTTTTTTTTAACATTAGGTATTTATTACCTTGTCACTTATATTTTAACGACTCGAAATGTTTCAGTTAAAGAGTAGTATAAATTCAAAATCTTCAAAATATTGCGGGACGGTTGGTGAGACGACTTGGGTGGCAGCAAACAATGAAGCGATCTTGCATTTTCATTCCGACTTCAAGTAAGTTAATTGATATTTTTTTAATTAAATAATTCATCATTCATTACTTTTTTTAAATAAGTCATCATTAGTAGGCAAAAGGGCAAACGGGTCACCCGAGGGACCCGGGTTCGAATCCCGGGTCGGGCAACAAAAAGAAAATTGGATTTTTCCAATTTCCTAATAAACAAAAACGTTGCTCGGGATTGAATATGTGTCCGGTTGGCGATAGGCTTGTCACCTATCACATTGTGGGACTTAGTGCCTTCGGCTAGTTGTAGGTGCCCTGGTTGTGCCTCTGCCTACCTCTTCGGGGATATAAACGTGAAGATACTTTTTTTTTCATAATCCAACCTTTCAAACCAGGAAATTACAGTGGAGTATATTATGATAGCAGTAATCTAGGGTAGGATAGTGGTAGCAATCCTGCCCACCACCAGGCCAATCTAATGTTGCATTTTATTTTATAACTACACCGAGCAACCGCGAGGCTCGGGTTCAATTCTCGACGGGGCAGGCATTTGTGGAATGAAAATTTAGATATCTGCATTTCCGAGTCAGGGTGTTTATTAAATTTATTCTGGTATCTATTTAAGTATTTATATGTATTAGTATCTGACTAACACCCATAACACAAGTATGTAATTTGCTTACTTTGAGGTTAGATTCAATTTGTGTAACTTGTTCAGGGATTTATTTATATATTTTTTTTAGGAAGGCAAACAAGCAAACGGATTTCCTGATGGTAAGAAATTCACGCCGCCTAGAGACAACAAAAATGTTAATGGTACGTTGCCAACCTGAGGTCAGGATGTTAGGCCTCGAGCAAAAGTAAGTTTACCGGTTACCTTACCCTCCGAACCGGAACACGTCATGACGTTATGGCGACAGGAATAGGTAAGGAGGTGGTAACAATCCGGGCGAGTCGCTGCGAAACTCTACCACCTAGTCAGATGTCACGGTGTTAGTGATGATAAGCCTATGCTCGCCTTTTACGAGCTGCCTGGCAAAAAAGGCAGATGGTCTATTCTGCAAAGGAGCCCGGATCAACACGGGGATTTATTTATTTATTTATTTCACAGAAGGCCACATATAAAGCTACAACAGATTTTTTTAAGTGGGTTATTCAACGTGTAGCCTTCTGTACATAAATGATCTCATATATTTTATCACCTTTTTTCATTGGGAATATATCTTCATTTTCAGTACCCAAGGCAACGGGTTTTTACTGAACTGGCGCGCAGTGGAATTACCCGGTTGTCCGTCTCAAATCTTCACTTCCAAAGAAGGCGCGCTGGAAAGTCCAAACTACCCACATTTTCTGCTTCCCAATCTGGATTGTACCATTGATATTATAGCACCAACAGGTTGGTATTAAAAATAATGTAAAAATTTGTTTTAAGCTTTCAAATACTTACACATTCTATTTTTAAATCGTTTGCTGTCTCAGTATTTTTAACCGACTCTAAAAAAGGAGGTTCTATTTTCGACTGTATGTTTGTTACTTGATTACTCGGCCAATTGCCAACCGATTATAATTGAAGACATAAGTGTATGAAGTTGGTATGAAACAAAAATAGAAACTCGAGAAATTTAGCTTCAAAGATTAAAATAAATTAAGTTTTGTATGTACATAGACTCTTCATTCATTATTTTTCACGGTGCAGGCATGAAATCTGAAGGTGCGAGGATCTTTACAATGACATAACACCTTCATTTATGAAAAAAAAACAAAAATTACGTAACACCTTCAACCACTCATGTCTTCAATTCTTTTTAGAAAGATAAGTTACGATTCCGAATTGGTCCCATTTAAGTCTTATCATGATCCGACTAGTGGCTTTTAAGTAATGGTAAGTAATTATAGATTTATTATTATATAGACCCGTCACAAGTGCCTCTTGTAGGTTTATATGAAATAAAGATGATTTATTATTATTATTAATAATAATAATACTTAATAGTTTATAAATCTTTCACTTATCTTGTTGATCTCATCAAATTTATGCGTTATTAAGTTATAGGAGGATATGGGTAAAATTTATGTGGGACCATTTCGGAACCATTTGCTATCTATCGAATAAAGAATTATCATATTACGACGTGGTACCTAATGAAATTCGTTTTTTTTCAGTTTTTTCTGCGCTTAGTCATTCTCAAATTATTCAATTAGAATTTAAATTTTAACAATGTATGAGAAATATTTTATAAGTCATTTTTTTAAGAAGTAAAACATGAGCTCGTTTTAGATTATTTTAACATTAATTTGGTAATTTTTAAGGGAAATATCTAGATTCTAAATAAAAGCTAATTTTTAAAATGCTTCGGTTTCCAGGTAAACGAGTATTCCTTAACATCAGTGTATTTGATTTCGGCTATGGAACATTCGTTAACGGTGTCCCAACGAACGCAACAGACATGATACCAGACGACAATTACTTGGAGATACAAGTTGACCCCCAAACTGCAATCATCAG